>LKNJ01001345.1:0-77872 GCA_002120245.1 Maccullochella peelii | reverse complement strand
CCCCCCCCCCCCATGCAATGGTTACCTAAAATGCATTTTTTGAACGGTGACCGCACTCAGTAAATTTAATCTGATCTCTATGTGTGAAATAGGAGCCATATGCTACTGATTTATTTGATCTCTTGCGAGGATCTGTCAAGATAGAAGAACATTGTGCTTTGCTTCATGCTTTTACCTCTTCATATGGTGTCCTCCCTCGCATCTTCTGCGCTCTCTGCCCTTGTAAGGACAGCTTATGCCCTCAGCCTCCCAGTGGCAACCCTCGTTAGAATCAGACGATGAGGCCACAGACTGGCAGGCAAAGCAGCAGTGAAATTTGCCTTTGGGACAGATGCTGGCCACAGCACTAATGTTACCCTGCTTTAGGATTACTAAAGGAATACAGTTTTTTTTCCTCTCTACTCCTGACTGTTAACCACCCACTACTTTCACTAATCATGAGTGATTGGAAAAGGAGAGCTAAACGGGTTGTCCTACCCTCCCAGAGGCTGAATTGATTTTCCTCCAGTCAGTGTTCATTTGATTGAGACTCAGCTATGTGAGAGTAAGGTGAAAGAGAGAGTGAGTGTGCTAGAGAGAGTATTGAGCTCCATTAAACTGAGGGAGGCTGCAGACACCCAGTGTAGAGCGGGAGGGGGGCAGGCAGTTCTCCAGTTTCAGGACAGCTGCCTTATGGGAGGCACACCACAAACCTGACCCACCTGGATAGCACCCAGAACAATGAACCAGTCTGAACTGACAACTGACCCGGTGATCACTGCCAACAGCAGCCATGGAGACTTCTTTCCTGGCAGGGCCTCCAACCACTCTTGTCCCTTGGGATGGGGGCTGAATGAAGGCCTAGAAGCTTGCGTCCTGGAGACTGCTGTTATTGTACTTCTGACAGTGCTCATTATTGCAGGGAACCTGACAGTGATCTTTGTGTTCCACTGTGCACCTCTGCTACACCACTACACCACCAGCTACTTCATCCAGACCATGGCCTACGCTGACCTGCTGGTGGGTCTTAGCTGCCTGGTGCCCACGCTGTCTCTTCTCCACTACCCAGCAGGTGTCCAGGAGCCTATCACATGTCAGGTCTTCAGCTATGTCATCTCTGTTCTGAAGAGTGTTTCAATGGCCTGCTTGGCTTGTATCAGTGTGGACCGCTACCTGGCCATAACTAAACCACTATCTTACAACCAGCTGGTGACGCCATGCCGGCTACGAGGCTGCATCACCCTTATCTGGGTCTACTCTAGTCTGGTTTTCTTGCCCTCCTTCTTTGGGTGGGGTAAGCCAGGCTATCATGGCGACATTTTTGAGTGGTGCGCTCACTCTTGGCCCACCTCTGCCCTCTTTACAGGCTTTGTGGTGTGTTTGCTCTATGCACCTGCTGCCCTCGTGGTTTGTTTTACCTATTACCATATCTTTCGCATTTGCCAGCAGCACAACAGGGAGATCAGTGAACGACGGGCACGTTTCCCCAGCCAGGAGATGGAGGCTGGTGAGGGGGGTGGGGGCGGGCATCATGGAGGGCATGGACCAGATCGCCGCTATGCGATGGTGCTCTTTCGCATCACCAGCGTTTTCTATATGCTTTGGCTACCCTACATAATCTACTTCCTGCTAGAGAGCTCCCATGTGCTGGATAGCCCTGCCCTCTCCTTCATCACCACCTGGCTGGCCATTAGCAACAGCTTTTGCAACTGTGTCATCTACAGCCTGTCTAATAGTGTGTTCCGCCTGGGCATGCGTAGGCTCTCGCAGACAATTTGCTCCTTCAGCCATTGTGCAGCCGATGACAGGGACTTTGGGGAGCCTAAACCAAGGAAGAGGGCAAACTCATGCTCCATCTGAAGGGATGACTTTTACAGGATGAGGATAGTCCTGGAATCTACGAATGGGAAACATGAATCTTAACAAGCTTAGCAGCTAGTTAACTTTCGGTTAAATTGGCAGGGTTTAACCAAACAGAAAACAATTTCTGTTGTATCAGCCTGTCAGCTGACACCAGTGACATTGCCTTGATCACAATAAACCATGGTTTATTGCATTAAGCTTTTCAAGGAGATGGGTGCAGTGTGTAAACAGAGAGATTGAATGAGATGGGCGCTCTGTGGTAACCTTTATTCTATGATATATGACTTAGTTGTGGATCACATAAAAAGTAGTCTCCCCATGGCTTTCTTAGTGTTTACATCTCACTGTATGTCATCAGCCAGGTCAGACGTAGTGGGTAGACAAAATTGTAAACTCAAAGATTCACAAATATTTCCTCAGACATCAAATGTGACCACACTATTTCATGCCTGTTAAATTTGTTGTTGTGAATTGAATCAACCTTCTATTCGATGTCTGCATACTTTCTATCACTGTCATTAGCAGAGACAAGCTAACTTACACTTATTTGTGCTCACAAACCTGTTTTAAAGGTTGTAAATGGATATTTGACTTTTTAACTGTATAAACACACAGTGACAATGACAACAGCCATTATGCTGCTGATAAATAACATGGCATATGGCCTTGACTGTTTTCTAGAGGAAAGGGAGCAGTCCATTTCTGCTGAAGTATTTTGTGTTGAGTCTGTAAACATGATGTGGGCAGGTGAGAAAGATGCAAAAAAACAGTCATGATGTACCGGTCAGGTGTTCTGCCACATTTTTTTTTTCTGTTAATAGAGTGATTGGCCAATCGCCGATCTGACAGTTGAAATGTGGATTAACTTGTTTACTCAGACCTTCTGCAAAACATGGTACATAATGTAACCGTGCACAGCACAGTAAAACTCCAATATAGTACTGTGTTGATAGATTTGCAAAACGTATTTCTACATCAAAGCATTACACTTGTCAGAGGAGTGTTGTAACCTTTAAATAGAATTAAAATCACCAAACCGGGAATTACTAAAGTTTTCACTTGACTCACATAGTTACTAGTCTATAATGTAGATGGTCAAATTTTCAACACATTTAACACATTACCTACTGCAGTAGTGTGACCTTTATCAGATTTTCCACAGATGACATGCAGCTTCCATGGTTTACCAGTTTAAATATTAGCTGATTATGGCTGGTCACCAGTAGGTTGGTGCACCCATACTAAAAAGCACCTTATTTCCAGAATTCAGACAAAGGATGTGTTGCATTGACACTGAGGCCTCTATATTGAGGGCAGTGAACCGATGCTCTCGACAGATGACTACCCCATGGTCCCCCCTTGCGCTTATGAAATGGCCCATCAGTGCCAGGATACCCACCATTGGCGTGGCATTCCTGATATGGCTGTGTTTTGAGTATTCTGCTAACAGTTTGACGCATGAGCACTCATGACAGCCATGTCTAACCAGGCAAATAAATACTACATCCCTCTTCCCCAGTATATGGAGGGCCACATATACCTCATATTGAACAAACAGAATTGCCAAAATGCACCTCCATTATCTAATTATTCATTTCATATTATTATTTATAATTCAAAAGGAAGTTCAATTTGTATCTTTACTTTAGAAACAGTATTCTGTAAATGAGCTGATGTATGTGGCTCTTATAGGTAAGAAAATTGTCAATGTAGACCTGAAGATGTAGCCTGGTTTTGGGTGCTTTGCATCAGTGACACCGTTATCTTTGTTGAACATTACAGTGGATTTGGTTTCCCAGCAGCAGTGGACAGGAGATCAGGTTAATGTCATCTGATCTGTCTGGAGGTCACTGTGAGGTTAAAACTTAGCTGATCTGAAATTACATGCTTTTTTGTGATAAAGGTGTAAGGCTATCAGAGGCTTATCTTGTGGTGGTTTGTTAAACTACAGGCTGGACAATCCTCATTACTTTTAATGTCCCACTCTCTTTCAGCTGTACCAATTTTGTTGCTGATAAACATGAAATGTTACTGCCCTCAAACTGCAGGCCTGAATGTCTTACAGACTTCTCAATGATTTTGTGAAGGAACACAATACTTAGTGTGCACTTCTCACAAGGTCAAACCTAACTGGGAGTCACACTGTAAATTCTTTTGGGGAAAAATAACATAAAATTGGTAACTGGGCTTGTTGTATTATCCTGTCGTTTTTCATGATGTTTGTGCCCAAGCAACAGATGACAGATGCTGAGAAGGTGTTAGAAGTTGAGTCCTTAATGGATTGTTTGCAGGCTCCTTCTTGGAGATGGGTAGTTAACTCCGTTCTGCTAAAAGATTATAGTTATTTTGTTCTTTAACTGTGCACATTCCAGTTTGGTCCCCAGCCTGCTGCTTTTGATATGCAAAGTGCAGATGATGTGTGTTGTTAAAGCAACCTACAGACTGCGTTTAGTTATGATTCTCATCCTTTCCTACAGCACAGTTCAGTCATTCCACTCAGTGTACCTTGTACATTTCCTTGATCATTGGATCAGTGTTAAGCATCATTCATTTTACATGAATACAGCCACGTACTATAGCCAACGAGTTCTACTGATTTCCCTCTTTGCTCATGTAGTAGTGTCATCTGTGGTTTAGGCCTTGCTTGTAGTGTGTGTTTGTCCAGGCTAGAAACCAAGTGACACAGCAAACCCACCCCCTTGATATTGTAACTGCATTCTATGCTGCTTAACAGTACCCTGTGTACGTCATTCCTCATTTTAAAGCTGCATGAAGTGATTTTTGACTACTAGGGGCAGAAAGACTCAAATATATTAAGTCTTTAGCTTATTATATTTTAGTGGCATGTTGGCAAGCAATTTGCTACTTACGTATCCAACAGAAACAGAGCTACATGAGCATTTTATTCCAGGGTCTTTTTGGCCACCTGATGAATGTAAGTACAATATTGTTTTTAAGCCACGGTTTGGTAAACCAACATCATCAACAGAAAAATATCTGTCTTTTTTGGGTTATCTACATGCTCTACTTTCTTTACCAGCCAGTCGTTTACTTTGGCTCTCTGCAGTTTCCCATGAGGCAGCTAGCCTACAGTGAACTTGAAATAATCATGTGCTGGGAGTGGCTGCCCAGGGTTTATACTGTATGTGCTGGCATTGTTTTGGTTTTGTTGGTTCCGACAACTAATATAATCATCGGTGAGGTAAAAGCAGTTGTGTAAAGCTGCAGTATGGGGTGTTGATTCTTAGTGGGAACATCAGCATTCATCACCCTTTAACATAACCAGGAGTGATTCAGTTTTAGTATAAAAATATATTGCTTTATGCAGCTTTAATGCATTACAGATTGTTCTGTATACGTGCCTAAAGATGTATTTTGTAGGAAAAGTGAAAAAAAGATGTTGAGAAGTAATTTTTGTCACATGGACATGCTGCACTTTTTAAAAACATTTTCCAGCTACATGAACATACCTTGTGTACCGTGACCGTGTACACATCTGACGGTACATTGTCATTGGATTTAGTTTTCCATGACTTTGTGATAAGTTCAGAGGGGTTTCCACTTGAACCAAGAATTGGCCAAGTCATTCATTTATCACAGTCGATCTGACTTCTGCCTTCAAGTGGGTACATGTTCTACTATCTGACGTATACATCATATTTGTAAGATAAGAGGAGACAGCAGATTTGTCTATGTCTTGTGAATTCCCTTCTATAGCCATTTGACCTGGCATATATGAGGCATAACGGTAGGGAACCACAGCATAGTCGTGTCAAATATAGACTTACGATAATATTTTTTAAATTTTGATAGCTTGTGTTTTTGGTGCTCCTTTGGAGCATAGTGCAGTGGGGTAGTAGAAGAAATTTATAGGATCTGAATTAGTGCTGTATTATCTTCACGATGTTTGACAAACAACAACAGCATATAAGACAGGAGGAAGCAATATTCTCTAATAGCCTAAAATAAAATAGTGCAGTTGTTACTATATAACGTAAAATGTGGAATATTCCATTCAAGTGGAGATTACAGTATTTGGTCAGAAGTTGCACAAATATTCATTCCTTTGGTGGGCTTTTTTTGTAGTGGGTTCAAAAATCCAAGAGCCACTGAATGAATATTTAAAAAACAAACAAACAAAAAAAAAGTTGATATATGTCTGTATTACACTGACAAAACTGAAGTGGTAGAAAATCAAAACTGTTATCTTGTTCAAACAAGTTGTCTTTTAGTAAAAAAAAGTTTTAATTAATTACAGAATAATATGTATTTATTTATTAAGCTATGCTTAAAACTTTACACAATATACTGTATATGAATATACTGTATATAAAGTGTGTGTATCTGTTTTTAATCTGCTGTACAGCCAAAAAATCAGACAAATTCTGACAAAGGTATGGCACACCCATTTGTGTTAAATCAACTATAGGCTGCTGATGTTTTGAGTAGGAGGCAGAGTGTGTTAAATTACACAGTATCTATTTTTTTATTTTGAAATGTTGTCAAAGGCTATGGTTTTGTTGTTGCTGCCAACCCAATAAAGGTGAAAATAGACATTCATATCTGTGTAGTTGCTTTTGTGAAATGTGTGTGTTTCTGTAGCAACAGTCTGCAGTTAGCCAGCTTTTATTCATAACCAGTAGAACTCTCCAGAGTCAGCCTCATATTTCCTGCGCTTGCCACCTATTTTAAGGAGTAATGAAGAGAATGGAAATGTGGACTTTATGACTATATGGCTGCCAGTTTGAATCCCCAGACTTGATGGGATCAGTGTGATTAGCTAACGCCTGCCTTAGCAAACATTGTTAAAGCTGGGGTAGGCAAAATCTGTGCAATCTATGCAAAACCTTCCGCCTCTCTCTGCTGTCTTGTATCACTCCGCTAAGCCCCTCCCACCAAACCCACAACTTCAACCGGCAGCCGCAGGAGTCGGTTACCCTGCGAAACCTCATGCCTCGTAGTGCTCACTCTCCACTGCGTGAGCCTCACCAAGACTGTGGTCCCTCCCGCCGCAACTTGTCTTTTCAAAGACGCCCCTCCAGCCCTTTGTGGCTGCAGAGTGGAGCGCCCCAGTCTTCAGAGGCAGCTGCAACGCCGTCCAGCAGCAGGATGACAGGCTAGTACACCACACACATCATGTTTGTCATCATGCCTCTTTGCCACGTCGATACGAGCGCCATGGCATCGTGCATAATGAGCCTGAAGCTCCGTGTAGAGCTGGGAGGTGTTGGAAATTGATCACAAGTTGCAGGATTTTCCGTCATTGAATCAGGCTTTCACCGTCTGAAGGGACATGCATGCACATCTGCATTTGTAGCTCAGCCAATATGAACGCACCATCTCTCTGAAATAATCTATGATTGGCCAAAGTCTCCCGTCACGGGCTAGATTTTCTGAAGCCTGAAAACAGAGCCAAGAGGAGGGGCAGTAGTAGAGGTTTGCTCTCAGACCACTTGAATTACAATATGCTGGACGGTTATTATGGAATTTTTGCCCTATGACGCCAAAAAAATACTACCTACCCAAACTTTAAGGTGCACTTGAGCAAGATGGTTTGATATATAGTACCAGTTACTTTTAAAATGTAATGAATGTGTAATAATGACAGAAGTAAGATTGGCATGTGTGTGTATGAATAATTTAAATCTAGCCCTGTGGTTCCTCCTTGGACAGAAACAATCTGATGAAAATTGCCACCCTGTAATTTCCCAGCCATTTTGTCAGAGAATGAAGCCCAAACAGGGGACTCTAATGTAATTTTCATAATGATCATATATCTGTCTGAAGTCCTGCCTCTGATGGTTGCTCCAGCTCAGTTATGATAAATTTATGGTTCCATGATTACAGGCAGGGACCGATATCCATCCTGGATTCCTATCCTAATGTTAACTGCAGCAAACACTGGATACTTTGCAACGAATATGGAAACAAACAAAAAAAAGATTTAATTGTCAGGTTTTGGTCTATTCATTTTGCTCTGAGCCAGGAGATGGCTGATTAAGTGGCATTTGCTAGGTAACAATTCTGCAGGTAGCCTTTCCTTTTGTGCCATTGGGAGTTAATGGACACCATCATGTCCTCTCTCGGTGTGAACAGTATCCTCATTAAAGAGCCTGATCCCTTGTTCTTGGCCTCAAATTGGCCTTTGAAACAGCCATAACCCAATCGTCTTCACCGAGTAGTTTAGTGGAGAGACAAGCAAGAGGAAATGGAAGGGGGTATTGGAAGAAGATTGAAAGTAAGAACAGCAGATCATGGAAAGGAACTGGTTGGAGAGAGAAAAGATGGCAGGATAGGTGAAGTTGTTAAGTAGACTGCCTGAATGGGAAGAGCAAGATGATAGAGAAAAGGAGGATTAGGAGAAAGGAAGGTAAGAAGGAAGGCGACAGAGGGAGGTAAGGAGAAATATATGTGGGAAGAGGAGGAGGGTTGGGTAGGAAAGAGAGAAAGTCTGAGGGTTGAACAGTGATTAGGAGGATGTAAGCAGTTTCACTCGCATTTCTAAAATGCTGTTAAGATCTATTTCAGTAAAATCTGTTACTAGTTATAAGTTACTAGTTTAGGGTAGTTTTATTTTCATACACAAGAGACATTTTAAATACAAAATAAAAAAAACAAATGTATTTCTACCCCTTTTAAGACATATTGTATTTTCACAGTTCTCAGTAACTTTTTACACTACAATAGGGGTGGCGTGTTTAAGTGTATCAGCACAAGAGAATCATTCTGTAATTGTTATTTATAGCACTGTAAACTTTTTGTATCTAGCTATTTAAGTACAGTTCTATGAAAAATGCTCATTGCATGACAAAAGGTTATATGGCATAAAGCTTAATATACAGTATTGAGTCATTGTTCTGTTTGTGTAGATCAAGTGTGTTTTATTTTCATCAACAGCAACCACATTTAAGAGCAGGCAATTTTTGGATGCTTTACCAGTTTTTTCTTATGTTTGATATCTAGTTTTGGAACGAAAAGCTGTATTTGTTCCTCCTACAAGAAAGTATTTCATCCACACTAACTATTCAACCAAATCAAGAGCAGCTTCCCGGCCCATGCCTGCTCAATATTCATGGCCGACACTATATCAGGAATTCCCTTTTATTTCCACAAATGGCAGCACTCGCCTCACTTCCTCTTTCCCTTTCCATCCTGCCACTTTCCTCCTCCACTTTCTGTCCTGATTGAGAAAGGACCACCTGACCCTCTTTTGAGGTGGAGAAGTCATAATTCGGGGGGATGCCAGTTCCTGCCTCTTTGTGCTAATGGTGGAGCCTTGCAGCGCCCACCAAAAGCCTTTGATGGCATAAGGAGGACACACTCATACACCCACACACCGACACACCCTCATACATCTTGCATGGCCTCTGTCAGTCTTTGAAAATGTGGTACTGTGGCCTGATATCTGACAGGTGTTGATCCTAGGCATTGCTGATTGTGTGCTCTTACTGTATGTTATGTGCAGTGTTAAACATTTATTTATCCATTAACAAGGCTGAGGCAAAAACATATCAGTTTGTTGCAATCAACATTTGTAGAGAATTAAACTAAAAACTGCTTAGGTTTCAGTCAGTATCACTTGAAGGTAAGCGTATTATGTGTACTGTGTAATGTGAGTTAGCTATAATGCATAGTAAATGTTGTCACTGGTCATGGAAGCACACAGTGATGCTGCAAAAGTACCTGCAGTTTCATGAGAATTCTGAGAGCCTCTCAGCAGAGCGTACAGTACAGACTTGACATTTTAATCACAACACGGTATCTTTTATTTTATAAATGTCACTGTCTTTCTAATTGCCATTGTTGCTAAGAGGTTACATTGTCCATCCAGTAACAAAACGGTTGCAGTTTCAGTCCCCAGTGGACCTGAATCCTGTCAAAGTGCCCCAGAGAAATAAACGCAACACTAACCTGCCCACTCATTGCAGGGTGCCCTGGATAGGAACATTGAAAAATGCCTAAAATGTGGAATCTCCGGAAGTCTTTATCAGCTGCTTTTCAGATTTCAGTACTTCCATTTCACTTTTGGACCTGATGATTGCCATAGGTAGACCTTCTATCCATCAGTGGCCACTTCACTGAGAGCTTTCTCTTCCATCTTTTCTAAGTGCTTTCAACTCTCCCAAATGAGCACATTGGTTTCACTGGTTGCAAGTAACGCTTAATATTACACTTTCAGTTTGAAAAGTCTGATTCTGATTCGTATTCGCTTTTTGTCCTTTTAGTCTCTGTTGCATCATCACTCTCTCTTTTTGTCTTAAGTAACACTGACTCCACTTGAAATCCCACCTCGTCCCCTTGAGCACCACAACATTTATATGATCTATGATAAATTCTATGGTGATAAGGTTGCATGGGTTATTTTTAACCCAATAAGGAATATTTGTTGTGTTTGGCACTTGTCTTTTAAGGAAAACTGTGGTATATTTCAACCTGGTGTATTTCCCATAAATTTTAAATCCCTATGCAGTTAGCTGTAATGGCCATTCCAGGGGGGCTACTATCTGTGATTACTATCAGTTGGACAGGAGTAATTCAGCTTGCTCTGACATACGTGGTTTTGCACAACTCTTCATTTACCAGAGTCTCTACAATGGAGGTGGTGAGCGCAAAGTTAGCATGACCCATAGCGTCACAATTGACCCATAGAGTTGTTTATGCCTGACTCATTTAAGGTTTTAAGAATTAACACATTGCTGCAAAGTGAGGACATTTTAGGGATGGTCTCTGTCTCTGTCTTGGTTTTAAGGTTAATGTCAGATTTAGATTTAGGTTAAAAATAGGGTAAACGTAAAAGGCAGCCATTTTGCTATGAAGTTTAACGGTGTGGGATAGGGAATGCATTATATCATAAATAATACAGCCCCTCAAAAAGTTGAAAGGGCATCAATATTGGATTAGTAAAATACATTAACGCATAAAGAGAAGCAAAATAATACTGTAATCATAGGGATCTAAAAGACTAAGTATTACATATTTAAAAAGCAGAAATGAAATATTAGACAGAATAGAAGTATAGATTGACAGCACTCATATCAGGAGCTGAACTGAGCAGCTCGTTATTCGCTTGAACCACTGTAATGATCATTAAATGTGATTGATAAACTGCCAGCTGTGATCTACAGCACCACCTCTCTCCTCCACCTTTACAATGTCTCCATTGTCAGAAGCACTGAATATTTTAACACCACTAAATGTACAGGAATTAGCTCATGATGACATCATTTTATTCCAAATAATTTGAATCCAAATTATTATATATTGTATTTGGAAAAGGAAAAATAAAAATAAAAGCTCAATTTAACATAACTAAATGTAATAAAACTTGTATCCACTATGTTTTATTTGAGGCAAACATTGTAAAAAAAAACAAAAAAAAACAAAAAACAAAAGGTCAGTGTAAAAATGTAAATATGTACAACATGGGTTTTTATCATCTGCATTAAAGCAAATAAGTAACATTCGAAATCACGTTGACAAAAAAAATTATAAGGTATTCACTTTTTGTTATTGTAATATACCAAGAATGTCTGTACAATTAACTCACCTAATATTATCAAGCGTTTGTTGCAGCTTTTTAAGTAATGATGAATGAAATCCTTCAATGTTTATATAAGTGATGGTGCCAAATTTTATGTTTTTATGTGTGAAAAAGAATCTCTAAAATGTCCGTTTCAGTCTCAGACTGTGATGGATCCTCCTCTCTTCTATTCCATGGTCAACACTGTCAGACAACTGAGCTCACCACAGCTGGCACTTTGAACTGCAGACATTCTTTCTCCAGTTTGAAAAGGATTTTATTGTGACAGAATGGAGCTCATTAAAGTATTGGCTTTGGAACTGCTTCAATCCACTTTCCTGACTGCTGTCTAAAGGAACTACTAAAGGAACATCTAAAGATTTTTTTAATTTCTTTTCTATTCATCCTTTCTAATTTGATTTAGCATAATTTGCACCAATATTCTTGCTCTAGCTATTCATACATCGAGGACGAAGACAAGCACCTTGACAGACAGTGGAGGACAAACCTGTTTTTTACTGTTAATGTCCCTGCAGACCTGAGGTACTGAAGCTCTGCCAGCAGATGTACAGCCAGCTTCACTAATTCTCTCTCAGGGCATTTTAACAGAATTAAATACCATAAGACAGTCAAATTACCCCCTTGGCTCCTTAGCATATTTCCTCTCTCCTCCCCTCTACCTCCCCTCTTTTGCTCTTCCTTTCTCTCTCTCTATCCTGAGGCCGTGTTTCCCATAGTAGCACACCAGGCCTGGCTGTGTTAGGCAGTTATTTAGTAGTGATGGTCCAGCAACTCGCCTCAGGCCATCGTTGAGACGGCTAGCTCTTCCTCTGTGGCATTTAGCCTTGCTACTGTTGCCAGGGTGGGAGGAAGGGAGTGAATGAATGGAAAATAAATAAATAAATAAAATATAGCTGTGTCTGGTGTTTGCGAGGCTGTGTGACCAGTGTGTCGTTTGAGTCTCTCTCAGTCAGTCCGTCAGTCAGTTTGTCAATGGCTAAATTCAGCAGTCAGTAAACCAGCTGTGATAATATGGCTGGTACTTGAAGTGAATGCTACTGATGTGTGCACTGGCATGTGCTGTGCACTGTTCTCTTTGCAAAGGAGCTGTTAACTCTGAGCTATTAACACTGAAACTATACTTCAGTGTTAACAACTAAACTGAAATTCAGTCACTAGCATTTTCTTCCCGGATTGGTAAATACTTGTTTTCTGGTTAGCTGTACTCTTCTTGTCAATCTGCGTATGTAATGATGGACGACACTGCCAGCTATCCAATACTACATCCCTGGTTACTGTTGAGTGCCTCCATTGTCTCTGGTTCTTCCAAACTGAACATCAGGACTTAAGAGGCACTGTGTCGCTATGGAAACCCTGAGTCTGAAGAAGCAACAAGGTTTCAGACAGTTTATTTGAAGTTTATAAATAGGGTGCAATTAAAATGGATGTTAACATTGGCTCCAAAATAGCAACCTCTTTATTATTCATTCATGTGCGCTTTTATTTTGAAGATGCAGGGGAAGGAAAATGCAGGCAGAAGAGGAAGTCTAAAACCATATGTGTTGGTGTGTGTGTTGTGCCTGCATCTCTGTACAGTACAGGATGTTTCTTTCACACAAGTAACAAGTGGATTGAAGACGCAAAGACCCATCTACACATACAACTATTCACTTAACTTTATACACATCCATACACAAGTCTCTCCGTTTTCTCTCATGGGTTGACTCGCTGAGTGTCTGACCCTCCGCTCCCTCCACCTCTATCATCCCTTGGGGTCTTCTGTCCCCACGTAACAGAGACTCAACTCATATCCTCCAGTAAAAACAACACACAGAAAATGTCAGATATCTGGGGGGATGCACTTTATCCACTGACCTCTCTCAGTGATGCTGTGTGTGTGTTTGTGTGTGTTTGTGTGTGTTTGTGTGTGTTTGTGTGTGTTTGTGTGTGTTTGTGTGTGTTTTTGTGTGTTTGTGTGCGTGTGTGCGTGTGTGTGTGTGTGTGTGTGCATGCATGTGTTTGTGTGTAAGAGAGAAGGGCATCTCATCCCGCTCCAGCACCAAATTGTTCCCTACCAAATGCAAACTGGAACAGTACAGCATGTTTTTCACATCAGTTAGTTCAGTATAAGTATTTTTTGCAAAGGCACCCACAATTTCAAAGGGTGCTGCACTTTGGCCACAGCATAGTACTAATATATATCCTAAAAATACTGTCAGGTTAAGCACATTACTTTTGCAGTGAATAAACAGTAACACTACATTCAAATAGAACACAAGAAAGAGAGGCATTAATACTGGAAAAGTCTGTGGAAAGTGTCACATGCAAAGAGAGTGGCACAGCCTCACTCTTGGAAGTGCCAAAAAGGATGAGATGGTGTTGCAGTTTGTCAACTTGTGGAGGAAATTCAACTAGTAATGTAAGGAAAAAGGCTTTGACATGTTGTTTTCCCAAAGCTCTATGATTGATTAATCAATTGATTGATAAATTGATTGATTTTCTTCTATAAAATGCCTGAACATTTTTTTTAAATGCCCACCACGATTTCCCAGAACCCTTTGAATTGCTTTTTTGGTCTGACCAACCGTCTAAAACCCAAAGACATTCAATTTCCTATTTGATATAACAGAGAAAAGCAGCAAATCTTCACATTTCAGGAGCTGGAACCAGATTTGAAAAATAACTGTGCAACACAAACTGACTTGCGTGTTTTGGGTAAGGTTATGCAGGCCTTTTGCCGAAACGCATTTGTTGAGTAAGGAGCGGACCCTTCCAGTAAGGCAGTTTGGGTATTTGATCAGCTAGTTGTCAACTAATGACTGCATGCCCTCTCTTCAAGAAGCTTTAACACGCAAATGTTTGTCATTTTTTCTTGATAAATGACTTAATCAGTTGTCAGTAATGTTGGTGATAAATTTTCTGCTGATTGATTAATCATTTTAGCACTACTCATTCATTTAACAAGAGAAGTAAGAGAGAAAGCAAAATTTCTCATTTTGCTTTTTGCTTTGTCTGAACACTGTGTCTGCTCTCCCAGCTTTGCTTATTGAAATGCAGAACCAGCCGGACCATTAAAATGCCACGGCAGCGATACACAGACAGATGAATTTGCAATCTGCCAGGCGGGCCAGCTGTTGCCCCCCCCCACTACCCTCAACTCTCCAGGGAAGCCTCTAGAAACTTCCTCGCCAGCAACCAAGGACAAAGGCCTCAGGGGGGAGCTGGTTTTTAATTACCGGGCTGCCGTCCTTTGAATATCACACCAGTAGATTATCTCGCCGTGTCCCACTGAAATGAAGAGAAATGAGGAGTGGTTGGGAAAGCCAGGTGTGTCAGCAGAGAGGGGTGGTGTCATTATCACGTCGGGCTGTCTGACTGTGTTATGACAAGAGGCTAGACTTTAAAGTTATCAGTCTTTGTTTTTTGCCTCACATACTTTCAAAATTAGCACCTTTTGGATTCTAACACACAATAGGGCCAAAGTATCTTTCGGTTTAAGATACAAAATCTTCATTAATCTGGCATTTTGTGAGTTTTTTTTAAGAAGACTCAGTGTTTTAATCCCAAGGCCTGTCATGTCCCTGCAGCCTCAGAGCTGCAAACTCTGGCATCACCTAAATTCCCAAGGTGGAACTTTAAAGTTTAATCTTATGTTTTTAATAGATGTCAAACAAAACAAAAGGCACAGTTCAAATGAAGTTTAAAATTTTATTAGCAGACTAATTGTTTTGATCCTCTAGTTTATACAATACATAATTTATACCTTCTCCAGCTTCAGGGGGTTTTCCTCAAACTATTTTTTTTTTTTTTCCAGAAAGCCAGAAGGTGCCTTAGTGGAAATTAATGGCAGACTTTTGAATTGCCTATAAAGCATTTTATATTTACCTCTACAAGAAAAGGTTTGCTCAGCACACCTTTCTCCTTAATAGCACCAATCTTCATATCCACACAATTCCACTGATCAACAAAGGGAAATTTCACAGACTAGTCAGTTCTTTACTGCAGCTAGGCAGCTGCACTGTAGTACATGGTGCCTTGCTCAGAGGCTTACTGAAGGAGGAAAGAGTTTGGCTCATGTTTGGCTACTCCAGCAAATAAAAAGCATTACATATCATGGTTCTTCATGACATTAATGCCATAAAGCACTCCTGTGCATTGATTTGCAAAATTGCTCACAATGGTCTAATACACTCAGAGATGTTAAAGGGATAGCTACCATGGTATAAATAGTATGGAAAATCTCACGGTATATATTGTCACCCCCTCCTAGAGCGCAGTGAAATTTTTAAGACATATTTTGGAAATGTCTTCATATGGTAGAAAAAAAAAAAGGCAGCCTGTTATGTTAACAATCACACCATCAAATTCAGATGGACCTTTTGTTTGTGCCAAAGCAATAGTTTTCCAGCTATGGATGGACTGTCTTATCTTATCCAGTTATCACCAATTTGCTTCAAGTGGCACTTGCTGGAGTTGTTAAATAAAACATTTAGGTTTTGTGACTAGCTGTGCTCCCTCTATAATTATCCTGTACACACAGTTTGACTTCGTACCCAGCAATCTGTCTTCACGGTTGCCTCCAGCGGTGTTACGCTAGCAGCATCCTCTCTGATTGGCTGGTCTGTCACTTTAGGACTTAGTGGTGCTCTGAGTGTTCAGCTGTCTGAACCCGGCGTATTTTCCTTCAGCCTCATCGATTTAGCAAAGCGTGGCTGCCTCTCTGTCGAGGGGCTCAACAGCCAGCACCCGTGGGCCCCTTCCACACCCGGAAGTTGCAACACTGTCAGAAGAGAAGGGTAACTTGAGAGCTCACTGCTCTCTTCAAAACGGTATAATAAGGAGAAAGCTGGAACTGCCTCTAAGATTCTACATTTACATTTTCATATTTGAAGCATTTAACTACCACTCTAATCCAGAGAGACTGAGAATGTGAGAGCAGGTAGGTGGTTCATTATCTTGCTCAAGGACATTTTGACAGGATTCAGTGCTGTTGATGGACAGAGTGACTCATACTTCTGAAGCAAATGTTGTTGTGAAGCACACACAAGTGTTGGCATAATCTTTCTGACCTTACTCCAATTTGTGCTTAACATGCCTCGTGTTTAAAAATGACCCTAACAGTAATACATGCAGAAAACCCCTAAAAGTAAATGTACCTATCCTTGGTGTCAGATGTCTGACTCATTGGGTCAGTGACATCCGATAGAGACACAGATCTCCATCTCTTCCCAGCATCAGTTCAATCTTTCCCCAGAAATTTCAACAATGTAACCTCCCACTGTTGTGCTGCTTAACTCCTCTGCACAGCTGCTGCAAACCACCATCACCTACCAGATCACATGGTTGTATATTACAGTTTGTTCTTAGAAATGTAAAATAAAGCGGCCATACAGTATTTGTTCTCTGGAACATAAACTCACTACTTGTGGGGTATACAGTATTCTATAAAATGTTTCTTTAGTTCTCTGATATTATCCCTTCAGTGTTCATTTATGCACAACTGATAAGTGATGCGAGGTTGTCACTGCACTTGTTTCAAGTATGTTTCGGTGCCTTGAAAGGTGCAAAAGTCTGCTCTCTTTCCCCCTGTTTGGGAACAGACTTACTGAGTCCTGATACTGTACCACAGTATACTGTAGTAGTAGATCCAATGTAGCTACAGCACGATATTATTTCACTGGAAAAACTCAACCTGTCTACCTGATACTGTGGACAGCATGACTAGACCTTACCAAGGTCACTAGTCACTAATGTCAGGTAGCCCCAGATGAGTGGCCAGTGGCCCTTAAGGTTCTGGTTTCATCTTTCCTCCCTATAGAGACAGGCGGAAGCTAACAGAGCCTAATAGCCAGCAAGTAAACAATAAGTGGACAGAGGACTTAACCTGTCGGCTGCAGCAACACAGTTGACATAGAACAACTCTGGTGTCAACTCAGCTCTACCAGCCTCTGACTGAATTGTTTTTATCATAAAATGACAGGTGTTTGCTCGTATTGGCTTCAAGCTTAATGTAAATTAAGGCACAGTTCCCAAGGCAGTGATTAACATTTAAAATATCCCCCATCAAGCATCTGTCCTTTTACTGCTTTCCTCTGCTAGTATTGCAGCAGAAGCAGTTTAATTTCAGCCATCATAGCTTGTTCTTTCTCATATGTGACAAGAACAGAAAAAGTATATTGTAACACAAATATTTACCTGCCGATCTGAGACTTGCAACCCACAGTGGTTTCATTTATAAGCAACCTCAAGACATTTTTATTCAGTTTAGCATCCTCATAAAGTAATTTGTAATCTTATCATTATTGTGTGTACATGTTTGTCCGCTGGTTTTAATACTTCTGGTCTTCCCTTTATGTTCCGTTTGTTTAGGGCTGAAAGGTATGTTTATTTTCAAGTTAATCTATTCTTTTTTTAAATAATTTATCACTCGTTTACTTTCTAAAATGTCAGAAAATAGTGAAAATCGCCAAGAATTTCCCAGACTTCCCAGTTCAATGTTTTGCCACCAGCCCAAAGGTATTCAATTTACAATGTTACAAACAGAAAAAACACCTCCTCACATTTAAAAAGCTTATATCAGCAATCATTAGGTGTTTTTCCTTGATAAATTACATTAACGATTATTCAATTATCAAAAGGGTTGACTATTAATTTCCTAATTAATTTCTATTTGTCACTTGATAAATGAATTGTTTCAACACTACTTCTGTAGCTGTAAGCCTATTCTTATATACTTACTTATATACCCTATTCTTACTGCATTTGTATGAAAATGTGCTATTCAAATAAACTTGAACTTAAAATATTTCAGAGATCTAATGTGAAGCCAATTGTTGCACCTTCTAATGACTGAGAGGAGGGAACAAAAATTATGTTTTGTTTAATTGTTTTGATTTGAAAGACATGATTGTTAATTGGAGAAAAGAACTGATCTAAAGAAAAAAACACTACAAAGTAAACCACTCAAACAAGGTGTAAAAGTATTTGACTTTTCAAAGTTTTTCAAGCCATGCATTATACAATAGTTTAATCTAACGTACTCTTTAATATACATTATGTTTTTCGCTTATACAAAACATAACATGATTTATAGATCAACAGTGATTTATAAATAAACCTGGTGTGACCATATGGACACAGGAGTGTTGCTCCTGTATGCCTATAGTGTGTCTCCAGGCAGTTCTTTTCCAGAAGAGAAACCTCTCGACTCTCTGAACCTGTGGCAGCTTTCACCAGTTGGGCCAGTATGGTTAAATGAAACGCTGTTGTATGTAGAGGGATGTGGAGGTGGAGTACAGGTTTGGACACATCAGCAGTTTTTATTTTTAGCTGCATGTGTTAAGTAGGTTACCTGTCTGTGATGTCTGAGTAATGGACTGTCTGCCCAACAAGCCCCCAGGCTACAATTAGAGGAAGCCTCTCATTCCCCTCTTTGTACATATCTCTCCTCTCTCTCTCTCTCTCTCTCTCTCTCTCTCTCTCTCTCTCTCTCTCTCTCTCTCTCTCTGCTTCACCCACTCCGTTTCTTTTTCTTTCCATCTCCTTTTCCGCCTTCAGTCAGTCAGTTTAAAAGCCACCAGGGGATAAATCTAATGGGTACACACACTACTGAAGAATACTCACACACACACACACACGCACACAGAGTATGTTGGATTCAGACTGATGGTGGACAGTGTTGATGTAATCCCCCTGCCTGTGCTAATGCTTTTTTAATCTCTCCATATTTATTATGTCATCTGCTCAAATGCAGAGGGAGTCTGTGCTGATTCCTGCTTATTTGTGTGCAGGTGAAAGGGTGTATGAAGTGTATGTATGTGGGCCAACATTTGTATATTTGTTTTACTTTATAGTTTCAGCATGCGGATAATATTTTTTTGTGTGTAAGTAAAAGTTGATTGTATGTGTGTATGAATGTACTTTGTTTTACTGACATTTGTGCTTTCATGTATTCATCAGTGTACATTTGTTACTATGGTGCATGCCCTCATGAATATGTGTGTATATAGTTCTGTTTTACACAGGCTTTACAGCCTAACAGGCTCTATAGGCTTGCCATCTCACTCCTGTGGAGCAGCTTACTGAAATTTGCATGTACTGGTTTTGCCAATCAGGAAGTATCCAACAATTCTTGCTGTTGCCGGTTGTGTGAATCATCACACCCCAAACCGCCATCCAGTTTCTTCAGCAACTAAAAGATCAACATAAAAACTAAGAGGATTACCTGCAGTCAAGAATAGCCTTGTCTTCTCTTGAGATATGATGCTGCCTCTCCTTCCATGGTCTTATCGCAGCCACAGATCCTCTGTCCTCTTACCCCTTTCTGGAAATGGAACAAACACATCGCTAACAGCCTTCTTGATCCCACTGACTGCCTGACTGTTCCATTAATTCACTTGTGGCAGTGGTGGAAAGATATTCAGGCTGAAGATCCTTTGGACGATGGCGATAGTGTTGTTGATGCTGAGCTCACTGCTTCTAGCTGTGCCACACTCAATGACAAACATCCAGCTCTCTCTGCTGCTTCAGAGGATATTAACCTGGTAGACCTGGTGGTGCCTTTTAATGTTGCACAGGAAGGGTAAACATCTGGATTTTGCCCCATAGAGCCGGTTAGCAAAATACTCTATATAACCTTAGTTATATAAGCACAGACATGGTCCACTGGCCTGGTCACTCTGCTGCTTGCTAAGTGTCCGGCTTTCTGATGCAAGGGTAGGGTTTGACAGCTGGTACTGGGAGGAATCAGTGGGTTTGTTCTGATTAGCCATACTAGTACATGCACATTTTCAGTGCAGGAATGAGACCTATAGAGTCTAGCAGAGGGCTGCACCTGTGCTCATATAACTAGAGTTATAGGGTATAGAATAGGGTTTATTCTGTTTTGTTTTGTGTTTGTGCCAACGGTGTACAGCAAGGATGTTGAACTGGGGCACTGTGACGGAGAACTGATGCTGCTGATGAGGCTGCAGTTCCTCCTGAACACCTCAGCCTCCCTGTAGAGATCAAAGAGCTGCCAGCTTCAGCATCCGCATGGGCGCACACACACATCCATCCAAATAAGCAGCATATAACTCTTGTTCTAGCAAGCAGTTAGCAAAAAAGGTATGCAGTAATCAGCTCAGGTCTGCAGTGAATTTAAGGAAAAAATTAACTTGGGAGACAGTGAGGGGAAACACAAAAGTGACTGTTATTTACAGCATTCACTAAACAAACTTACATTGTCGTTTTGAGACTTTCTCTTTCTAAGCTGCAGAGTGTCGGAGTGGTGACTGCGGATATGACGATAATATAATGATATTTCCATCCTTTTACAGAATCCAATATATTCCCACTAATAGTAAATTAGCAACTTTAAAAATAAGTAAATAGTCATTGTGAAAACTGGTACATTGAACTACACCTAGTAAACACAATAAACGTTATACACACTTATCTCTGTGCACAGTGTGCGCTTTTTTTTCTTGCAGCTTAGCAGGACTCAACAGATTTTGGTGTTACAAATAAAACCTGCGTTCTTTTAATTTCATAGCAGGAAGAGAACGTTGGTGCATGAAATATGTAAGGAATCACTGTCAGAGAAAAGGATGGTCTTGTAAGCCTGCACACTGAGACCATAGGGCTTAAGTGTCTTTGCATGTTTGCTTTCTGCATTGAAAATGAGAGGAGATGAGGCAAATATTTGAGGTGTAAGGAGAGGAGAGAAGGAAAGGGGAGAAAATGAAAAAAGTAGAAAACAGAATAGAAGATGAAAGAGATCAGATAAGTGCAGTGTAGAGGGAACAGGGAAGAGACGGAAATAGAGAAAGCAGTAGAAGAGATGGTACAGTAGGAGATGGAGCAGAAAAGAGGGGAGAATGTGGAAGTACAAAAAGGGAGGAGATAAGCGAGAAGAGGAATAAAGGAAATGGGAGTAAAGAATTCAAGGAGAGAAGGAAATATGCAGGGGGAAATTGAGATGAAGAGGAAGAAAGGATTCAAGACAAGAGGGAAGGAGATTAAGCAGAGTAGAGGACGTCCTCTCTTTATTTTTTTGCGGTGTTTTTTGAGTAATGAGGATGTTAATTAGTAGAGGCATGCATGGTTTATTAAATCAAAGTGTTTACAACTATCACTGTCAACCAGATTCTTGCTGGTCTTGGCTGATGTTGCTATGGTATTTACAGTGTCATAAATGTGTTTGTGATTGATGGGCTAACTCATAAAAAGTAATACATTAATCATTAGTCTATAATAAAAGTAAAAGTAATGTTTTTACTCGCTGATTAATTAATTAAACTGTTCTTTGTGTGGTAGTCCTGTACTTTCTAGCCTCTTGTAAATAACAAAGAAACCACGCTATGTAAATATTCAATACTCGTCGCATTCTTTTTCTGAAGACAGTAAAATTAGTGGGAAAACATCCACTAACGGTAAGAAATGTTTCCACTGTTTCTCACTTTATTTATCATTGGTCTTTGTGAAGATGAAAATAAATCTGTATGGAGGAGGAATATGTTGTTTCAATGTAAGTAGCACTGCAAATGACAATTATTTTTTTGATTCATCTTTTGGTCAATTAAATGTCAGAAAATAGTTTAAAATGTACATCACAAGTCCAATGTGATGTCATCGAATTGCTTGTTATGTCCAACTAACAGTTCAAAGCCCAAAGATATTCAGTTTACAATCACATAAGACAAAGAAAGGCAGCACATTTTTGATTGAAAAAGTAGTTAATTTATTATAAAATATAAATTTTCTGCTGATCGACTAATTGATTCAAAATCCAATAGTTTTATCCCTAAATGTAAGACGACCCAAGTTAACAACTTCTGTCTTGGAAAAATACCTTTTGAACATAGGAAACAAGGTATCCAGATATATTGTATGTTTCATATTTTAAATTTAAATATGATTTTAACAAAGGTTGAAATGTAATTTATCTATCTTTTGAATCCCATTTAGGAAATTTGTTTTGCTGTCAGGTTAAGACAACCATGAACACATGAGAAAAGAAATCTCACACAGTGCTACCTTCATTCCTGAAGAACTGCATCTTTTTTGTGCCGCAGAAGGAACACAATGTAAAAACTGTTAGTTCCATTTCCAACACGTAATACACAGAACGACACACCACCTCCACACTACAAATCTCATTAAAGCATTACACACAGTTGTGCCAGCAGCTTCTATCAAACCCTTTGGGGTGTGTGTGTGTGGTGGATACATGTAAAGCACACACTTAAACCATATGTATTTGCACTCGTACAAAATATGCATATTGTAGAATATTGGCAACATGTTAAGCAAGGAATTGTATTTAGCTAATTGTTGACTGTAATATCAAAGTACAGTACAGTAGTAAATTTAACAATGTGTGCATAATTATGTTTGTGATTATTTCACATGCACTGGGAGCCATCTTCTTTTTTTTCTTCTTTTTTTTTTGGCAAGAATGTGACACAAAGTGAGTTAATGTAAGTCAGGCAATACAGTCAATATTCTGTCATAAGGTTTAGATTGTGTTTGGGTTTCTTCAACAAACATAATCTAAGAAAAAACTACAACAAAACAAATATAAGTTACACAAATTACCATGTATCATAGATGACAAATAACGTGTGTAGCACATGTTATATTATAAAAACATTAGTATGGGGCACTCTGGCGGCCTAGGAGGTTAAGGCACTGCACAATCCCTGGTTCGCTTCTGGCCTGGGAACTTTGTTGAATGTGATTCCCCATCTCACTCTCCCTTTCATGTCTGCTGTCTACTATCCAATGAAGGAATAAAATGCCCTGAAACATTTATTTAAACAAAAAGACAAAAAATTAGCATCCATACTGTACAATACCGAAATGTAGAAAAATTTTATTTCCGATATTAGTATTAGAATACGAAGAAAACCATCAAATATTGACATTTGAGCATTTTGGCATTTTTTTGTAAATAAATAACTCAAAACAAGATTTAATTTTTAGGGCTTTTTTGATAGTGATAGTAGAGACAGATAGGAAACATGGAGTGAGAAGGGGATGACATGCAATAAAGGCCTCTGGCCAGAGTTGAACCAGGGACGTTGCAATTACATGGTAATGCGTCTTAACCACTAAGCTGTCAGGACACCCCCAAAAAGATATTTTTTTATTGGGCTGCCACCTTTGTTATGCCAGTCTGTAAGCAATGGCAGAAGAACTGACTTCCATCGTTCCATCGAACAAGCAATCTCCTGCCTAGCCTGAGTTGTTTTTAATCCATTCTGTGTGCATTGCTGGGCTTTTATCCTTTAGTGTGGAAGAATCTCCCTGCACAGATAAAGCACATGGGGGCAATAAGGGACCTCCTGACCAAGACCTTTCACCATATGAGCATGATATTCTGCAGTGTTTTCCACAAACATGCAGCAGAAAGCCTCTCCTCTCTGTAGGACACTCCTAACTTAACTTCCCTCCTTTTCTTTCTACTGTCATGAATCAAGGAGAGAAAGATGAAATTTCTCACTCACTCTCCCATTTTCTCTCTGATACACACAAACACACATCAAGGCCAATCAGGCTCAGGGTTGGTTTATCTGCAGCTTACAGTGAGTTGTTGGAGGATGCTGTGCTGCCAGTCTTCTCTCCGGTAGTGTTTGCACTGTGCGTGTGATGGTGTGTGTATGACTGACTGTCTGTATTTGTGTGAGAAAAGAAAGTGAGGGGGGAAATGGCAGAATGCCTGTGTATGTACAGTATGTGTGTTTATGAGTGAGACCCGCACAGGAAAACAAGCTGGCGTGTTTGGTATGTGTGCAGTGACTGTGGATTAGACAGCACAGACTAAGAGACTGAGGCCTGGGGAGTGCTGTTGCAGGAGGAATGGGACGAACACTAATACAAACACAAACACAGTGACATAGCAGTGTGTTGCTTTGTATCATACTGTAGCTGTGTTCTGAGTTGAACACAATACATTGCCTTCTTTTTTACTGTATATAAACATTTGCAATGAAGAGAGAAACAGAAAAGATATGTATGAGCGTGATACGTGAAAATGGCAAAGAAAAGTTGTGCATGCTGAGTTAAAAAATTCTTTGCTTGTCGTCTGTTCTTGTCATCTCATGAATCCATTTAGAGATACGTGTATAAATCAGAATAAGCAGTATCTAAACTTGCACTACCTTCACCCAGGAGGATATCAAAACTCAACACATTGTGTATCTAAATTTAGCTTTGGTTATGTCACATGTCTAAAGTGTGTATTCAATACATGTTGCAGGACTCAGCTCAAGAAGGTGTCATCACCCGGGACATACACCGCACCTTCCCCGCGCACGACTACTTCAAGGACTCTGACGGAGATGGACAGGATTCACTGTACAAGATCTGCAAGGTGAGCCTGAGATATGACATTGAGGTTGTGGAGGAGCATCCATGTAGCAACCGAGTTGGCTTTCACTAACATCCAGATCCAAGCACTGGATTATAAAGTACTGTTTGTCACCACGCTTTCTTTATGGCATCATGGAACAGAAGGCAAATCTCGATACTGACTCTCTCATGCTGTGTTCCAACGTTTTTGAAAACTTTCCTGCTGAGAATCAAGTGCTGTGAGAGGAGAAGCTGATTCTGAAATGTGTGCTAAACCTTGTAAAGTTTGTGCCTATTCCTATGAAGCCAGCCATTAGGGTTTTTTTGATCTTTGTGGTCTGGCTAGGCTCAGTAGGATTTTGCTTGGCATTTCAAGTTGGCTCTTCAATATATGATTGACAGTGCCCGCCTTTACTGAGACATCAACACGAACCCTTCCTACACATAACATACTGGACATACGCACCACTCAGTGGACAGTCATAGATCTTTTCTTCCAATTTTCTAAGTGGAAAAACATAGTGGCTGTTATGTAGGTGGCAGATTTCTCTCAAATTACCCACCAAATCGGTTTCTGAATATCACATTTGGGGCAAGAAATAGACCATTTAGTTGCACAATGTTTAATGCTTTTATTGTAACTCTCTAAGGTCTAGTTTCAGTGGTTTAGGTTTGAACATTTTTAGAGGCAGAAGTAAACTCATCATAAACTGCATCCAAAATTATGTCCAAATTCAGCCAGTTTTCCATTGAAATACAGCATTTTATGTTCTATTGCTTGTTATTATTTATAGGCTGTCAGTAGTGGTGGCAGCCAAATATATTTGAGAAAACAAGGATAAGGGCACAATATCAACATAATCACAGATCAAAATATAGCACATCAAAATACTTTATATTTATGGCTATGAGTGAGGTAGAGCAGTTTTTCCACTAATTTATTATATTATATAAATCCTGAAATCCAGTTTGAGATGCGATGTTCTTTTGGTTAGTTTAAGTTGAAATACTGTACATGCTGAGCCCTCTGTACTGTCTTAAAGATACAATATAAAGATGTGATTTGATAGATAGAAGACCCCTAACTTACCCCATGTTGATGCATCCTTACAAGAGAAACACCATGTAAAAACCATCTTAACAATGGATAATATCAAATACAACCATGGTATATAAAAAAAGTTAAAGACGCCTTTACAAACGTACACACACAGTATTGAACAAGCTTTCCCACTGACCTTTTGTGGGTCAGACACAACCTGGATAATAAAACATGCAGCAGTGCCTCCTTTCCATTAAAATGAATGAGGAAAATAAGTGCTGTATGGAGAGGGTCCCAGTGGACTCAGGACATCCTGAGGTAATTATCTGTGAAGACATACGGTACATTTTATTCAGACAAAAGCCAAGGTCAGCAGTACTGTAATGTATTAAAGCCAGTCTTAATCTCTGTCACTGTCCTCCTCCAAGCTTGACTGCAGCTGTGAACTCAACCAGGACGGTTTCTTATGCACAGTCGTCTTTGCATTGCCCTACCATATATCCAACAGCTCTATCGCAATCAGAAAAAAGCTAAACGTGAAATCAGCATGTATGATTTTTTTGGAGTAACCAAATAGTCAGAAAGCGATACTCATATTAACTGTTTACAAAGCTTGGGAGTGATCTACATATAAATGCTACAGAGTTCTCAAAAATTGTATCTTTAGAATAGATTCCTAATACTCTCCAACAACAAAATAGCTCACTGATCATTACCGATCATTACTGGTAAACAGTTCTTACACCTATGAAGTGTATTCAGTAACATAAGACATTTGGCAGATAGTTATCAATCAGTTGACTTTACAATCAGTACTTTACTCAAGTCTGGACAGCCCGAGGTCACTGAAAACTACACATCGATCAAAAATCTTAGCCAGCTTGACGCACAAACTTTTAACCACAGTGACAAAAAATGCACAGAGGCATGAAATAACTACTTAAATAATCTTGATTATGAAACCCAACCCCCAACAACATAATACATAAACAATTTCTTCAATTATTTGAACTTGTCAAATATATAGATAATACATTAAAGAATGCATTACAGTTTAACTCAACAAATTCAATTATAATTATGGAAAGAAATGTTTTTATCTATAAGCAAAAATATGGAAGCCCTGAGAGTTCAGCGCACTGTAAACCCATGCAAATAGACAAAACACAAGCAAATTAAGAAAACATCTTCACCAATTTGACAAGCAGGTGGCTGTGAGAGCTGAAAGCACTGTAACTTAAGAAAACACATGCAAATAGACAAATGAGATAACATATTCACCAACACACGCACAGCATTTAGAAAAAATGCTGCAAAGTGAGAAAACACAACCAAACACAGAAACGCTGCAAGCAGCACACATGACAACAGAAACGGTTTCCAGGGGACACTAAAAAGTGATGAACACGGCTGGGACACACTTGTTGTTGCCATGGTTTGTGACTCATGAAGTTATTGAAGTCGGCTATCCGTAAGTGATGTTGGAAAATATCACTTTCAGTTTCCCCTGGAAACAGTTTCTGTTGTCATCTGTGCTGCTTGCAGTGTTTCTGTGTTAGGTTGTGTTTTCTCACTTTGCAGCATTTTTTCTAAATGCTGTACGTGTCTTGGTGAATATGTTATCTCATTTGTCTATTTGCATGTGTTTTCTTAAGTTACAGTGCTTTCAGCTCTCACGGCCACTGTAAAAAAATGACAATAATTGAAACTAAGTAGATAATAGTGAGATAAAAAGGAATATTATGTCATTAGATCATCTGTCTATAACGTCTAATTAACTGTAACACTAATTAGATACTAAAAGCTTGCATTCAGTAATTATGCAATGAACAGAAATCTGTGAGCGCAAAGTAAAAATCAGATGAAAGGAGTGTGGGGTATACATTAACCACAAATATGGATATCGCAGAAGTGTTTTGTTTATTCATTAAAATCAAAGGTAGTTTTAGAATGATGAAGTAGAACTTCTGCTCCTCTATTTTCCTGGCGCTGCAGAAGTAGAGTATGGCCCATCAGCGCTCTGGGAGAACCTGTCAGGAAGGGTTAGCATCCAGTCAGGACCCAACTAGGTCGGTGGCGAGCCAGCCTTCATTTGTATGCAAATCCATGTAGATTTGCTGCTGATAAGGTTGGTTGGATCTTGAGGCATGAGTGGGTTACAGGCACACAGAGGGTCCAGGACAAAGTTTATATTCATCTTCATATCCTACTCTGTAATAAGCCTGAAGTCTTTTATTTTCTAACCTTTATTCTCCGGGGAAGGTCACCTGGGCTCTGGGCTCTTTTTCAGTGATAATCTGCTTCATTCTTTTAATGTTCCACTCAGTCACACTTCCAGCTAACCTGTACCTCAGAAGACATCTACTAGTGGTCACTCAGAAGGCCTGCTGGAGCAGTCGGGGGTTAACTGCCTCACTCAAGGGCACACTGACAGTTGGTTTTCAGGGAGAGGAGAGCATTATTCTCCCAGCTGGTGTAGGGATTCAAAACCTGTGACTCTCAGATAAATGGATAAAGAGAATATCCTCTGTATTTCCATGGCAACAGAACTTAAACAAAGCAGGGAAAAAAGCAAACACGATAACGCCTCATCAACCAGGCTAATGCTGCATATCCCCACGATCACTGAGTGTTTCCATGCACACATTATTCAGGATACTAGTTCATATCCTGGTGACCACCATGCTGATCAGATTTGTGTATACTTAAACACAATGCCAGCAGGGTTTGTTAGAATGAAAATTTGCCTTGGTGAACCCCTTCCTATTCTGAAGCTGAATGACTTTTGTTCTATAAAAGCGAGAAACTGTTTCTACTGTACACTGAGAAAGTAATGTTTCACATAACATTTATACTATCATGGGAACAGAACTCAGGTAAGTCTTAACAGTCAAAACTTTAATATTCTTATGTCCCATCATCTTATTCCGTACTTCATGAAAAGAAAGTTTATGAATGGGATTCCCTGGTAGCCCAGGGGTATAAGCGTCAACCATGAACTGCAACGTCCCCTGTTCTCGTCCAGCTGGGGACGTTTGCTGCATGTCATTCCCTATCTCTCTCTGCCCTCATTTCATGTTATCTCTTTACTGTTGTTCATCTGATAAAGGCACACAGTGCCTAAATTAGATATTAAATACCTTAAAAAAAGAACTTCTAAATGTATATATTATGTAAAGCAAATCAAAAAAGCAATAGATGAGATTACAGAACAATATCCAAATAGCAACACACAATTTTTGCAGTACAACATTTCAACTGAGGTCTAAATGACCTCTTACATTTTTGTTTCTACACAACCTGAATTTGACTCATAATGTCCAGGTTTTCCAATAGTATTGAAATGATAATGTCTTAGCTTTCTTTTACCACTGGCACAATGTCCCTCTCAGATTGTTTCCATATCTTTTAATTAAATATGGTGAAACACTTCTCTGGAGTGAAGTGTTTTGCTCAAGGACACTTTTACAGCACAGGTGATTATTTATATTCCCATTGGCTGTTTCAGTATCAACCTATGACCTATATATTTTCATCAGGATGTCTTGATGGAATTAACCAAAACAGTTCTCTAAATACTATCACTTTTGTAGTAATAATAATACCCGACAGAATGTTCTAGCATTAAATTTGCAGTTGTGTACATTTGCCAGCAATGAGGAACCCACACATACGTTATGGCTTTTATACATGATTACTGACATATTTGCACTGTCTAAAAAGTTTTCTCCAAAGTTATACAGAATAAAAAAACTGTCCTTAATGGTTATGAGAAACTAGGCATATAGATTGCAATAATCCACCCCTCTGAGCCTATTATCTGCTCAGGCTAACAAATTTAGATTTCACCCACCAGGACCTCCCCCATCCATCTGTCAGCATGCACTTCTCCCAGCCGAGTTGGGGACATGTGAATGCCACACTCCATCAAGCATGTCAGCTTGTAGATTACACTGCATACAGCTCCACAAGACTTCTCCATTACCTCCACATCAAACCCCAAATTAGCTGAACAGATCAGCAGTGGAGCTCTGGATGTCCACACTCATTTTTCAAGCCTGGAAAGGAGGAGAGAATCTTTTAACCCAATGTATGGAGGTTTGACTGCTGTCGATGTTGATGTGTCCATCAAAGAGTGAATATCCTGCCAAAATATCTGGGAGGAAGATATTGAACCGTTACCAGCTTAATCATTTCAAGTCGTTCTGGATAAGGTCTGAACTAAACTATTTGAGGATGATAAAAATAGTGTGTTTCATTAAACTCCACACACAGTCACACTTCACCAGGTGTACAACTGCCCCAACATTTGTACAGGGGAATATGATCACAGGATATTTATTCTACGTTCTCTGGGTCCATGGTCAGTTCTGGTGCAGATTACCTCTCTAGAATTTTGTGCTGCGGGGCTGCTGGTTTTGCCCACCAGCTTATATGTAGAGGTCAGGTGAGGTGGTTTATGTTTGAATGGATTTGGGGCTGCCCTGTTTGGAGCCCCACTTACCTCTGATGCCAATTTTTTAGTCAGGCATTGGAACTGAAAACGAGTTGTGTTCAGTGTTAATGTATGTTTCTTCCAGCCTGAATGTTTTGCAAGGATGTAGGCCATAAAAGTTAAAGCTGTGTGATGTGGTCATCACTTTCTGTGTAGGTCGAATGGCTTTAGACACTTTTGCCTCTCCCTGGATCCTTGTTTACACTGGGAAAAGACCTGTCTGTTTGCTCATTAGCATGATTGGTGGGGTGTGTTAACTACTGTCCATTCTGAGACAGCGTCTCTCCCTAACGGTCATCTGAAGGTTACTCTCCTTGGTCTTCCATACTTTAATGACCGAACCAGCCTGATTTCTTATGTTGCGCAGGCCCCCTCCTTCTTTACTACTGCAGTGGTGAGACGTTTTGTGTTGTGACTTGAGTTTATTTGCGTTACTGTATAAAATCAATCAGGCTTTAACAGGGGCAATGGATTCCCCAGTCTAAGCTTGATTTGTTAATGGAAGCTAGTCTCTGTGGCTAGTGATGCACATTTTTTTATGTTGTATTGGTGCCATTATAGTGAGTGCAGGCATCTGATTTTAAAGCAGCTATAACCGATATTTTTATAATAACAAAGTTTCAAATGACAATGAGAAAACAATGTGAGAACAATGTCAAACGGGACATCCATAGTGAAGAACTACAGAGAATCATCACCCGAATCTGCAGCTCCTGGCCTCTGTATGTGCAGATGCTCTTGATCAACACGGCACTAAGCTTTTAAGATCAAATGGTGTCAAGACTTGTTCCTGATTCTGAAAAGGTAGCCGAAATCCCTGAGTATATTTTAAAATATTACCATACCACGTGGTCATAACAAACACATTTTTGGGATGACTCAAGCATATTTAATTACTGTTCTGCTTGCTCTACCATAACCTATATTAGCCAAGGGCTGACTCCCCCCGACTTTTAGTAGCTAATAAAGAAGTTATGGCTTTACTTGGTCATCATGCTTTCTGAGTATGTTTTGAGTGTGTTTATAAGGTTTTAAGGCCCAAAGAGGGTGAACGATCTTCGATTTATACAAGACCATGTTAATATTAAAGGGAAGTGAAAATATGAATAAAATTTGAGGTTTTAACATTAGAGCATTAATTTATACATTGTAAACAACCTTGATTAATGTCAGTGACCTCTGATGTCTTCTTGACAGAATAACCAAACTGAAATTTTCCTCTCTCTTTTTATTTCTCTCTCACAGGCCTACTCTGTCTATGATGAGGAAATTGGTTATTGCCAGGGTCAGTCGTTCCTCGCTGCTGTTCTCCTGCTGCATGTGAGTTAACTTGTCATCTTGCATCTGATGCTTTTCCTTTGCCCCATGCTTTCAAAATAAAAGCTCTCTGGACCTGCTGGAATGTCACCTTGATGCTAATATAGACTGTGTTTGAGGAAATAATGTAAGCATTGTGTAGCTGGACCTCCACCTCACGGCATCTACAGACACCAAGTCTGTTAGCTTGTGCTAGGTGTAATAAAGCAGAACAGAGACAATATAAGACACTAAATGGAGGCTGGGAGAGAGAGGGAGACAGAAAGAGCATCTGAAAAAAAAGTTGCTGACTGCTGGAATGAAAACAGTTTATAGCGGAATGATGTGGATGAATAGAGTGAGAGAGAGAGAGAGAGAGAGTGCGAAAGAAGGTAAAACTGAGAGTCATAGCAGAAAATAGGGAGTGGGCAAGAGGTGGACAAGACACTCGTTCATTCTAACACATTTATTTTCAAGGTCACTGACAGACACGCAACTCTTAAAGAACCCCTGCTCTATAAACCCCTCCCCATACATATTTAAGTATCTTTCTTTTGTTCAGTGTTTCTTGTCTGTTCAAAGTGTGTTGCAACTTGTGTGCGTAAAACACACCTGAATTTATATTTGGGGAAGATGTTAAAAGACAGATGGAAGAGAGACAGAGGAGTAGACACATTGGAGGCAGGAGTCCCAAGTGGAGGAGAGAGAGTGGTGGAAGTTTGGTTGAGGTCCAAATGACAATGGCAGCAGAGGTTAAAGAGGAGGAAGACAGAGGGAGAGTGGAGAGGAGAAGAGAGGTCAGGAGGAGGTGGGGTGAGGAGAGATGGTTGGAGAGTCATGGAGGAGAGCTATGGATGAGTTTAGTGAAGACACATCATGAGGTACAGAGAGGAGGAGACAGGAGTGGAAAAGAGAGGAGAGGGGAGTTAGGGAGGAGGAGGCTGTAAAGGTGAAGTGGAGGAGGGGGAGAGATAAAGGGGATAGCAGCAGTAAAAGAAAGAGAGGTTATACAGGAGGGAGGAGGCAGACGGTTTATACAGGAGGAAGAGGAAGAAGGGAGAGGTTATGGAGGAGATGTCAGGAATATTAATAGGGGTTCAGGTTTACCTGCAGGAGCCCATTCAGCCCCAAACACATACTGTCACTCTGATTAAATATCACCTCACCGTGTGTGTGTGTGTGTGTGTGTGTGTGTGTGTGTGTGTGTGTGTGTGTGTGTGTGTGTGTGTGTGTGTGTGTGTGCGCGCGTGTGTGTGTGTGTGTGTGTGTGTGTGTGTGTGTCTGTGTGTGTGTATTTTTCTCTCTCTCTCTCTCTCTCTCTCTCTCTCTCTCTCTCTCTCTCTCTCTCTGTCTCTGTCTCTCTCTCTCTCTCACATGCACACCGTTTTAAGCTTTCTCTCATGCTTCTTATCTTCATTCATCCATGCCACACACACAGAGACAGTGAAACACTCACATAAAAACACATTTTTACTTGCACATGCAAACACCTTGAAGTATGTCCCTTCATGTCATTCACACCTTCACCTTCTTCTTCTGTCCTTTGGTCTATATTTAGAGACAGTCAACCAATGTCAGAAAACAAAATATCATTTGTTTTCCATCTTCTTTAAGGAGCAGATGGGTTGAGTTTACCAAAACTTTGTAAATTAAATTTGGCCGTGGTCTGGTAGCATCACAGTGCCTTACTGTAGCTGAAATAGAGATAAAGAGTGAATCTGTTTCTTGTCTTGAAGACTGCGTAACCACCAAATGTCGTTTGGAGATCCAAACAAAATACCCTGGTTTCCTTTGTGGCAACAGATATACATTTTTGGACAGCCAGTTGTTCAGAGTTTTAGTTCATGTAGCTGTAGTTTATGATTATTCATGTGGTTTCAGATGCCTGAGGAACAGGCCTTCTGTGTGTTGGTGAAAATCATGTATGAGTATGGCCTCAGAGCTCTCTACAAAAACAACTTTGAGGATCTTCACTGCAAGTTCTACCAGCTGGAGAGGCTGATGCAGGTTAGTGATGCAATGTTTTATAATGTTTGAAATGTAATGGAATGTATTACTATGCAATGGAAAGTAACATAATGCCGAGAAGACAACCCTGACTGGACGAACTGACACTTAGATGAAATAGAGTTGCGAAATGGGAGGAGCCACTTGTTCCAGAAATGTTTTTCCACGTACTGCATTCCCATTTCAAATGTTTTTTTTAACGATATCCTCAATGTTACTTAACATAGAAACATGGGACTGGATAATGTAGCGATTCTATAAGTCTGTGTTATGGCCACCAGTTTTAATTATGTCAACTTAATTTTTGAGTAGTCATGTTTTGTTCATTATTTCGGCATGGCGGACGGCTCTAAATACTACAATACCCATGAGCTTTGGCCACTGTTGCCATGGTGAAGAAGCCAGTCAGAGGCACGAATCAAAGCGCTAGCAAATTCAGAACGGTGCAGTTGAGAAACACAGTACCATAGTTGCTGAGTTAATCCAAAATCGACCCAGAATTTAAAACCAAAATGATTTAAACTGCAGATTATGTATTCTGTTTTCTCAACAGCGTAATCTTAAGATTTCTCCTGCCCTAAGAAGCAGACGTAACTGAATTGTAAGCTCTGTAATTGGATGTTTATTGCCGAAATGCATCTTTAGCAAGTTAACTTCTACCTTGAAGTTTTTACGATCACATGCTTGTACCTTGAACTTTTTGCCAACGCAGTTGTTAATTATTTGGACTGATGATTTAACTGGAATTTAATGCTGATCCAAGCCGTAGAAGTGCTTCAACTTTGAGTCACGTAACGTTGCCAACAGGAAAAAATAGTGGGAATTTTTCTTACGAAACCAGGGGCTCTTGAAATAGCTCCTCCCGCATCCCACTCTCCCTATAAGGCTACAGGTACAAGTCACTCCGAGTTTGTTCACTGATCTCTGTTTCTTTTCTTTGTTAATTCATCACACCTTCAGACACCTCTGGCTGTAGTTGAAGAAATTTTTCATCTCACCACTTAGTGGCAGTAATGTAAAGGATTTGGCTTTGGGGGGCACTACAATTACAGCTCAAAATTAAAAATGTTAATCAGTCATTTTGTCTACGTCAGAAGTTTAAAGGCCATGAAATTCACTTCACATATCCAGCTATCCTTGCTGTACAGACTAGTCTCAAGGACCATTAATTTACACTATATTTGATTTTCCAACATTTTTATTTTCTTGAGAATGAGGGTCCTTGGGCTGGTTCTTACTCATACTGGGTGCCACTAAAAAGAAAAAACTAGCGAGACAGTGCACATAGCCTGACATGTTTGTTGTTGCCTTGTTGACTTGTTGTTTCTGAATCTACTAGAATATAATAAGAATTAATAAGTATGTGTGCGTGTGAGACTTGCAGTCTCTGTAGCCTAAACAGCATTCTTTCTGTCTGTTGAGGCAGATGATCCTGTTGCTTTTAAAGTCCCATCCCACTCAGGTATTACAGCCTAAATCCACTCACTGAGTAGGGTTTAATTTGGCCCTGAAATCCATCCTGGCCCTGCAGGCAGTCTTCACTCAGCATCAAGATCAACTCGGTTAGCATTGACCAAATGCGCTCAATGTAAGGATGTTAGCATTGACTGTTAATTATTAGCGTACAGGTGGGAGCTCACTATCTGATCCAGTCAGGTGTCATGTGGCATGGTAAGTGTTGGCTGCCAAAGTGGATCGCTATCTGGCTAATTTAATCCTTTATTCACTGTACATACATGGACACTAAGACACACAAGCACACTTTTCTACTTGAAAGCTAGCTGTCTTCTTCTCCACAAGTGCTCAATCTTATTGTACCAAAATAGAAGTATATAAAAACAGATAAACTAGAACAAAACATGAGAATGAAAGAGATCAAGTGCACATAATAATATAATAACACTGGCATTGCTGAATTATGGTGCTCATACACATTGTACATTGTATGAAACAGATTGTTCTACAAAGGTAGAATCGCTCATCCTAGATTTGTCAATGTCAAATTTTGTGAATGTTGTTGCTTTGTATAATATGTTATCTTTTACTTTTATATCTATTTAGTGGAAGTTTAAAATTGTGTGTAATGTATGAATAATGTCTCTGACTGTTTGACAGCTTTGACATGGTACTGAATTGTGTTATGTGTCTTTTTTAACTTTTCTTTGTTCTTGGGTCTCTCTTGAAAGAGATTATCATCTCAGTAAGATGGCATGATTTAATAAAGTATGAGTGAAAATGAAATAATGTAAAATAGAAATGGCAAGCGGGGCCATATCTTTATATTCTTGGAAGTGCTGTTTTATCTCACAAGTTTCTCCTCCTCCTTCTCTTCTGTCTGTTCCTACAGGAACAGCTTCCAGACCTGTGGTCCCACTTCCAGGATCTGAACCTGGAGGCACACATGTATGCCTCCCAGTGGTTCCTCACCCTCTTTACTGCCAAGTTCCCCCTGTGCATGGTTTTCCACATCACTGACCTGCTGCTCTGTGAGGTACAATTTGACTCACTACTTTATATTGGGAATACAGGGAGAGTGATTTGGTCTACATTGTCCAGAGGGGAGGCTCAACCTTGTAGAAAGATGAGAGGAGTAGGAAGGAGGTAGAAAAGGAGGTCAGGGAAAGACGAGAATGAGTGGCAGAGGTTACAGGGAAGTAAGGAGGGAAGATGGCAACCATCAAGGTAGAAGGAAGGAGACATGAAAGGAGTTGGTTCAACTGTACAGTACCTTTACTGGCCAGATTTCCGTGGCCACAAGTAGAGGGCAAAGATATACCAGCACCATCACTGATCCGTCTGCATTCTGCTCTGTTGTTTGATCTAATATCTTCCCAATGTAATCAGTAGAGATGGACTGATTGGGCTTTTAAGGGTTGATACGATCACAGATTTAATGTCATTAGGACCACTTGACCAGATACCAATCACTACTTTCTTCCTGTTCTAAAACATTTTTAAGCTCATCTGAAGAGACCTTCTCCCAAAAGCAATCATGCTATTTTTGGTTGGACTCACTACTTCACAATATTAATATACAGTATTCCTTAGTACTATGACTATCTTTAAAAGGGATTCATTTCGTCTTCTAACAAATTCTGTGATGTTCTGCAACCACTTCCCCTGTGTATTTCCCCTGAGATCACAGAGGATCTTGAACGATCAAATGGTGATAGAACAATTTTTGAAAAACCCTCTGAGACATCTGTTAAAACAGTTTTGTTCTTTTGTGGTCTGTCATTAGAAGCCATGTGACTTTAAGCAGCTGCTTAAAATTGCATTCTGACACGCTGGCATTCATGGTGAAGATACAAAACTCTAAAACATAATTTTTTTTTTTTTGAAATCCTACGATGCTCAAACTGAATTTCTTTCATAAATCACAGCATGTTAAATTCTGGCGCTCATCAGGCAGTAGCAGCCCAAAGAATACTGCCCGTCTGACAGCATCTCAATTCCCAGTCTGTGTGGAGTTAATAATGTAAATAATAATAAACTTTAATCATATGGCACTTTTTTTTTTGTTCAGTGCTACAGAATAATTTACAATAAAAACAAAATGCATACATTCAGAAAATACCAAATACACATGTAGTGAATTAAACAGAGGTGAATAGGCAAGAAAAGTATTTTAAGCAAGTACTAGAATACTATATAAACAAAAAGGATGATAATAAAGTTATTTTTATAACAATTTGGTTTGGTCTCCTGCTGGGGTCCTAGAGAGGACATCTCCTGAGGGCCCAATAGTTCAACACTCATGTGGGTAACAATGGAGTAACCTGGAGGGGTTTCTCTAGACCTGAACCCCAGCAATGTTTTTTTTAATTGGACTAGTCACTGACTGTCTGAAAAAAACACCATGTTCAAGCATAAGGTCTATCTGGTAGAAAAACACCTTAAGATTGATGATCCACACCTGAGTTTTTGTTTTTTTGACTGCATCATCTGATCTGCCGCCAAATGATTTGGCGACTTGGGTGAAGAGAGAAACAGGGCTTTCAGCTGATCACCACCTGCTGGTGAGTCGGATCAGGTGGCAGGTAAAGCTGCCAGACAGACCTGATGAAGCCAAACATGTAATGAGGGTGCACTGGGGCTGCCTGACTAAGGCCCTTATCTGTAGGTGGAACATGCAGCTGTGTCCTTATGGAGAATAAATATTGTGTTTGGAGCATATAAACTCAAAGTAGCAAGGGACCAAGAACAGAGCCTTGAGGAACACCACGTCCAACATGAGCAGATGAGAAAGAGGTATAACCCATAACAGCAGCTTGAGTTCTGTCAGAAAGACTGATTGTCTCTCCCTCTATTGGATTATATTTATGTGTTACTTTAATGTTTGCGTGTACAACAAGAAAGAGAGAAAGGTGATGGATTATTAGTGTTTTTGATTTTTTTTTAAAATAAATCTTTGTATTTTGAAAAGCTTCATTCCATGAAACATCAAAACTAAAATGCCCTATTTGTTTCCTCTCCCCTACTTCCTTCTCTCTCTCTCTCTCTCTCTCTCTCTCTCTCTCTCTCTCTCTCTCTCCCTCCTTTCCTCCCTCCCTCCCTCCCTCTGTCTTCCTATTGGCCGCAGGCAGAACAATTAAAAGTTTCCCAGGTCTTTCTCACCCAATGAGCCGCATGATGAGAATCTGCTCGTTAAACCAGAATTCTCATTTCCTGCATCCCTCTCTGTCTGCCCTCCTCTTCTTGGCTCTCTCCATCACTTCTCCCACTCCTTTATTGCTTCATTTCTCTGTCATCTTGGTCTTTCCTTGTTTACTCTCTCTGTCATTTATCTGTATCTGCCATGTCTTTAAAAACATTTTCTTTCTTCTACTGTCTCTCATTCTGTGTTCATTGGCTCAATCTTATATTTATTTATGCAGTAGTCTATAATTTTCTTTGTTTTCTCTTCTCTTTTCCTTGTTCTCTCTCTTTAAACAGCAGTCTGGCATTGCCCACTCTCTTCCCCAGCTTACTTGTTTGCTCTTAATTTGTTTTTGTTTTTTTACACTTTTCATCTTCACTCATTTAAAATATCTGTACCTCATATCTAAAAATATTAAGTCATAGGCTACTGGACTTTTGTTTGGTCTTGTGGTCTTTTGCCATTGATACAAGAGACTTAAGTTCTGCTGATTGGTGGGGAGTCCCAGGCCCACCTTTATGTCATGTGAGGGTTTCTTAGGTCATATGTGAGTCACTTTAGAGTCATTGCTTGTTACCACTTTAGTTACCAGTAACCATTCACTGCTGCCCAAGATTATTTTTAACAAAGAATATCACATTTGTAGTGGTAACGAGCTGCAAACAGATTCTACTGTACCTCTGTGTCTCTACTTAACTCTGCTCGACTCGTATATGAAACTTTTTTGTTATCATATAGTCTTGAACCTTCACTCCTCCCTTGGCCTATCACTTTCCCAGCCTATGTCATCATATCTAACCTTTGTGCGTGTTTATATCACACTCTTTCTCCTGCATGAATCTGTCTCAGATACACACACTCTGATATTATCTTTCTTTGTCTCACATACACCTTTGGTCCTGCCTCAGCGCTGTAGCACCATCTTGAGGCCTACAAAGATAGGTGTGTGAAAGCAGAGCTCCCCCTCTTTTTTTCTTTCTCCAGTTATTTTTAGAGCTATCCAGATATTTTTAGCTCTGTGTTGCCATGTGAACTGGTTGTCACGGAGACCAAGGAGACGGATGTTCCCATGCAGAGCTGACATCAGCTTTACATTTTCTTTCTTGTGTGTCAAAACCAGAAGCATTGTATCGACAAAAGAGAAAGAAAAAAACATATTGTCACAGCATTAATGTACAAATATCAGTGAATAGAAACAAAACTTCCTGCCACAATAATCTGCTCCACACAATAATCTGTGATTTATGTAGAAACATAATACATGTAATGAATTAAACAAAGTAAACGTTTAGCTTTATCTGTTTTCTATTTTGAGGTTTTCCCTTCTCGTCACTTTTACTGTACCTCTCTCTGCTCTGTATTGTTAAAGACATTGTAACTCAACTCTGTGCTCTCAGTTAGGATTCCTTTGTGCTGCATTTACCTTTATGTTTATATTTAATTATTGCACAGAGGAACTTAATATGTGCAGCAGTTTTCAAAAATAATTGAAATGAATGGCAAATAAGATATAACATTGACATACCTGAATTTCAAGATGCTATATTTTGATGCTGTTAAATGTTAGGAACTTAATTGTGGTACAGTAGGATATTAGAATTTAAATAGCCATTAGTTTTCAGGTCAGATTGGCTGGAAAAATATCATCTTTGAAGTTATGTTTTCTAAGGACTTTACTCTGTATGTCATCTTCTTCTCTTTTCTTGTCATCAACTAAATGTTTTACTTAAAAAGTAATAAATATGCATGTTATTAGTGGTTATAGATCTTAACTATGTAGTGACTGCTTTCATTTCACTGCAGTTATTTTTAATGCTGTGTTTGTTTATTGAAGTTGTTGTTTAAAGTTGCAAAAGACAATTTCTAGAGAAAAAGTCTATTCTTTTCATATTAAATCAGGAAGATTAGGAAGTGTGTCTGCATCAGAGCATCCCATCGCTATAAACTGACACACTGTGGATTCTAGTATCGGCATGGGAAAACGTCTTTGCACAGGAAGTGTTGAATCCAGATTTTGGAAATAAATTAAAAATCTCTCCTAAGCAGCAGTGAGGACAAGGAAAGCTAGACTCACCAACATCTGATGTTTTACCTCTCTTTGGTATCCTTTTAAAATGTTTAGTTTTGTATCAGAAGTAAATACACTGATATACACTGAAACGTTTTAAAACCTGCTGATACACATGAACATGACAGTTTTGCCTCTACTTGTTTCTGTATTCACACCTAATTCTCCTCTCTCTTCCAGGGTCTGAACATAATCTTCAATGTAGCCCTGGCTCTGCTCAAGGTTAGTACTCATTTCATTAATTAATTTATCTGTAACCATCTGTTTAAATTTGCTCAACTATCAAATCAGTTCTAATGTCAAAAATACTATTTTACTTTAAACCCACCCAAATCGTGTTTAGTTTTAGTTTCCACTTTACTTCAGTAAAAGAGAAAAATTATATATTGCTTGTATGATGATGTATTAATTGTATTTTGTATACCAATGATAAACCCATTTGGATGAAAGAAAAAGCAGATCTTGACAATTTTTTCGACATTAAAGATAAAGATGGTGGTTGCGCACAGATCTTCTGAGCAGTTTATTAAAGTTATTATTAGTGAGAATGTTACCACAAAGTGCAAAGCAAAGTTTTTGTGCAGAAGAGGCATTGTGTGTGAAGGAGGTGTGTTAAGTCCTGTGTCTGGTGTGATAGTTACTGTAGGTTTTTAGACAGTTTGTTTTTTGGCATTTCTTGCCACCTAGTGGTCAAATCAGAAACACTATCTGGAACTGAGGGGGCTGATTTGTCCTCAAAGACAAATTAGACAAATGGGTAAAGACTTTGTGTCACAGCTGCCAGTCTTTATTGCAGTGACCAGATGCTGACCAGAATAACATTCTGATGACTTTAAATAATGTTTTCAATTTGCACCCCCACCGCCCTCAGTTGAAGTTACTAACTTAATAACCCATGCATCTACATTTTTAGCATAAAAATACAGTTATGGGTGTATAAAGGGTTTCCATACAGTTTCCCTCAGAGGTTGATAGAATAGCTTATCATTTAGAATCAGAAAATGTAATTTTTTATTAAAAAATTTGTGATGTGGTTTAATAAAAACATACAGGCATAGAATAAGAACACACAAGATAAAAAGAGCAAATATTAGCATTTTATTTAAAATCATTCATAATTTTTGTCACATTATTGAAAAAGAAACTAAGTGTCTAGATAAAAAAGAACAAAGACAAAATTAAACATGTTTTTGAGTTTTTTGAAATATTACCAAACCAAACTGCACTTTGTTGCCGTCAGAGCAGAATGGTTTAAAATGACTAGTTGTTGTGTTATCAGATCTGTTTCTGGCAGGATGGATCGATGAGTTTTGGCAATGACCGCGTCATATTGCGTGTCTGTGTCTGTGTCTGGTTGTTCAATGTGGGATTAATTTGATGGGACAGTCCTTGTGGAAGTCATGCTGAAACTTCAAGAACACTGATGAAGAACAGGCTTGTTTATCTCATCATGTAGTCCATGTCCTGGTACTGAAACAAAATAAACAAATAATTTTAGTTCTTTTCATGAATTTTCAGGTAAAAGTATCTCTTTTTGTGATGAGACATTTGTGCATTTTTTATGACTGAAAACTGAATTTGCTAGCTGACATTTTCCCAGGTTTTACAGATAAAGTTTGAAATAAATGATTTACATCTTTTATACACATAAATGTTTTTTATGATATCATGTCATCTAGCTTGTGTAATTCTCAGCTCCCACTACTGTAACATGATACACAGGTATAGTTTTTTATAACTATATGCTCATAACCCTCAAGTAAACGGAATTATCACTTTTATTTTTCTTTTATCAATTAATTATTAAAAGGACCATGGAGGCTGCCAATATATATTATCAGTCATTATCAGCCAGTTATGACAGCGAAGTTGTAGGTTAGAAAGTTTTGAACCAGACTTAGATGTGTTTGTCTTGGTCTTGGTCCCCTGATCTGCTCATAAACAACGATATGTCCAGTCAATTATTAATTTATTACTCTTATTTGTTTTTAATATTTGTAAGGCCCTCAAGTTTTTGGAAACAGAAAAATAGCTAAATTAACATATTATTAGGGATGCCCCAATCAGGTTTGTTTTGCCCCGTAAAACTAGTCCTTTAATACTGAATACAATACTGAGTTCTGATCCAATATTAATTTTCCCTACATAAAACAACTGCACGGTATGCATGAACACACTAACATAGCCTAAATTAACATAGCCTGCATTAAAACTAGTAAAGCAATACAATTTTGCAGACTGGCTCAGGATATTAACAATCATAATAAACATAATTGTGTTTTGCTTTAACATAGTAATTCAGCTACACTCAGGCTTTCCTCTCTAAATGAATCGTACATGGTTGGTTTTAAAAAGCCCTCCTGCTCTATATTTTAGTAATAATGTATTCTGTGTATCAGAGAGAGAAAGATGTGGTGCATGCGATGGTCGGAAATGGAGAACAAATGAGGATGTGAGGAGGGTGGAAGGGGCTTCCACTGCCTGCCTCTCATTGGCCAGGCATGACGGCATTCTCCCCCGAGGCTCCCTCCTCCATCCATCCTGCTCTCCTCTTTTGCTCTCATCACCCCTCCCTCCATCTGTGCTCACCTCCCTCCCTCTACTGCTTAGCATCCGCCATCCACATCACAACAGAAGCATAAGCTATAGCGTTAGCAATCTGGACCTGGAGGAGAAAAGCTCTGTGTTGTTGTTTTTAATTTTTTTTTTTCTCTTCATTTTTACCTTCCATGGATGCCTGCTTGGGGCTTCTTCTTTCCCTCAGTTCCTCGTTTTTTCTCTTCTTTACCTCCTACTCCTCTACCTCCGCCTTCTCCTCTTCTCTTTTGGCTGGCTATGTATTTCTCCAACACGCTACCTCTGTCCACCACCCAGACCTCTGCAATGGAGCCGCCCCTGCTAGCTGCTAGCTGTTAGCATCACAAAGAGAGGGAGAGAGGTAGAGAAAGCAAGAAAGGCAGTGCAAAGGAGAGAGGCAGTGGACAGGAAACACTGTGTGGTTTCTTTGCTTTGCCTCACCCCAACTGCTGGCCAGGACCATCACTGCTGATAGCACAACAACATACACACTCGTGCAAACACTCATCCATTTAGCCTTTGTTGTTGAGAGGCAGAAGTGACTTTCCATCTGAAGGAGCTGGCTTCCCATCTAAAGGATCTACAGACCGGATGCCTGGCTGCTGCTGCTAATGGAAATCTGCTGGAGGGACAGACACTGGAGTCCATGCTGGAGCTGTTGACTGCTTTTACTGCTCTTTGTGGTTTGGATCTGGTCAGACTTCAGATCAGAGGGTTATATCAGTGAAGAGGAAGGGCAAAGATACAGAGAGTCTATCCTGATACGCTGATTTCTGTTTTACTACGTCTTTCCAAACTCATCTTGTTTTTCATGCATCACTGGCTTAAATCTGACTCAACGACTTCAACATCCACTTAGCCATGAACCAACACAAACGCATCATCATTTCCTGAAGGCAGAAGTGCCATGCTCCCATGCTAACAGACCACATCTCGTCTGCTTCTGCCTTGTTGTCAGGACCAACTGCTCAGGCTTAGACTGGGGCTCTTCAGATAAAAGGATTCATACTGTTTTTCGGGCAATTTCACATTTCAAAGAAAGCTTAAATCCTGTCAGCTTCATACCAGGTTCGGCCTCCCATTTGGAAAAAGGGTACAAAACATATCGACTGCTTTGATGTGTTGTCTCACACGCACCAAGCCTCGACCGTTAAGGCCACTCAGTTGTGCAGACTGAAGGGGATTTTCTCTACGTCTTTGAAGTCACAATGAAGGAAAAATAAAAAAAGGTGGAGTACTTATCCATCGCTGCTGTTTGCCAGAGCAGCGACCCACGTGTTGAGCAGCTTTGTTGCTAGGCAACGGCATACTGGATTGGAATTGGTTGGGGGAGTTTGGCACAGGAAGATGAGAGTGGGTAGTGTGACTGGATTTCAAAGTGAGTCTGGCAGGTAGCTGGAAGACTCAGCATTATGCCGAAAGCAGCGTCAATACATAATTTCCTGACTGTTATTTTGTCGCACCTTGTGGCTGTTACTGGGCTCTGACAGTGGTACAAGCTGAGTGGCCTCCACTGATGTCTTGTCCACTTGTCCAAATTCTGTGGTGCCTAGGTGAACTGGATCAATCTCAACGTTGCATGCCTTGGATGCTTGGCCTGTCTCTGCTGAGTTGCTGTGTGTTCCAATGAGCGTTTCGTCGCTTCTTTCCTAGCTGGAGTCCTGAACATCAGTCTGACGCTACCTGATGTGGCATTATCAGCTTCTCTTCCCAGAAGGTCAGTCACCTCGTTCACCAGGACTCAGCCAGTTTGGCTTGACAGCGACCTCAAGGCGAATTTCAGCTCACCTAAGTTGAACACACTCACCAACCTTTCTGCTCCCAGTCCTCCCCTCCTCCAACTCCAAACCCACTTGGACATTTGGACGACACACTGGAGTCATCTGCCACCCTGGCCCCGGAGCGGGACCGCCCCTCTCCCTCACCCTGCCCCACCCTGCCACCATCTCCTCCATCCTCCCCTCCGCCCTCTCCTCCCCCTATACCTGCCTTGACCCCACATCTGCCCATTCCAGCAGTGCGCAGGGTGGTGGAGGACGGAGAGGGAACGGCAGAGGAGAGGGCCCACAGCAGTCAGGCCTCAGCGGACTCATTCTGCAGGGTGATGGGTCTCCTTGGGATGGGACACCGACTCTTCGTCCCTAAGCTGCTGGCGGTGAGAGAGGGGGGACTGGGCTACAGATGCTGGATGAACTAAACTGAGCATGCAAGGATGGTCGGGTTTAGCGTTATAAAGGAATGGTTGTTAGTTTGACTTGTGTTGATAATGAACAGAACTACTGATGAGGACGGAGGCTAGGGAAAAAGCAGGCAAGCATGTCTCCAAAGAGCCACTCCTGACATTGGCCAAAGCACTATTTATTGCATCTGTTGTGGTGAAGGTTTGACCTCTGACCCTTGACGTTGTTTGAAATTGAAGCTTGCACATTCTGCTGTGGACCTTTCTTTATGTCACATTGGATAGATGTGCCAGCCAATTGCCTCAAATTTTATTTAGTGAAGAGATAGCTATCCTGTTAGTTTTCTGCTATAACCCTTGAATACATTAATTTGATAAACTCATACAAGAAGTTCAACTCAAAAAGGGACAGTTGTCCCCACTGTCTCATATTCATGGTCTCATTTAGAAATTAAACAGCCAAAACATGGTCTAGTCTGGACCAAGTTGACAAAAAAAAACCCCACATAAATAAAGACTTTGATCAGCCATGTATAGTACATACCGATATAGTAATATCTCTGGATAGATTCTTGTGATAATGCATCCTTACACCACAAGATGGTGTTATAGTTACCTTTATTGTCTGAACTCCATACTGCTCTACATCCTTAGTTCAACAAATTCACATTCAGAGTGGATAATGGAAAGTGAGTCTGCTGTTCTTACTAGAGGGAAAAGGTGATATGATGATTCAAAAACAGCAGTGAAACTGTCCAGTTCAGTCTGCTGCTGACCACATTCTCTTTTAACTGCTCAAACAGCTACAGACCCCGCTCTAGATTCAAAATAATAAAAATTAATCTCAACAATCAAACTTGTTGAAGAGTGAGAAACAGGAGGTGTAGCATAAATCTGGTATTTGTAGAGATGAATCTCCTATACATCTGTTAATCTTTCAATAGCACTACTGTAATGTTACCCTTCCTCTGGGTGCATGGAGTGAGTTGGAGAATAATTTGTCATAGTGGACTTGATTGGTTAAATGTGATTTAACTAAACAAAATCAATAATGCCTCACACATAGCAACATTTGTTGTATAGTAAATATATATCCTTTTAAGTCTGCCCTCCCTGAATATTGAAATCTAATGACAGCCAGCAATTGAGGAGAGCAAGCTGTGAGAGGCAACTCTGCGCTCTGTATGTCTGACTCTTAATGACTGTCTCTTGTCTATCTGTCTCCACCACCACCTCCCCTCTCCTCCCACCTCCTCATGTCTCGCTCCAGACGTCTAAGGAGGACCTCTTGCAGGCGGACTTCGAAGGGGCTCTCAAGTTCTTCAGAGTCCAGCTGCCTAAACGCTACAGAGCTGCGGAGAACGCCCGCAGGCTTATGGAGCAGGCCTGCAACATCAAGGTAAGGATCTCTACAAACACATGCATTTGCTGTCCCTAAGCCCTTCATTCTTTATGTTCCCTGCATCTTAATTTCAAAGTTTAACTGTAAAATCAAGACCTTTTTAATTGTAAAAAAAAACCTATTGTACAAGTGTGTACAAATGCACACACACACATCATTCCTGGAGTGACTATGAGATTATTGTATTTTTGTAAGTCCAAGCAACATAATAAGGAATTCCTGTGTTGGCATCTCCCACTGAGACACAAATACCTTTAACCAAAGGGGTCAGAGGTCCTAGATCATGACAAGTACAGTTTTGTCTGTTGTGGGGATTGAACCTCTAACTGTCTGGTTGCAGAATGGGGTACTCTCTACCACAGATTTGTCCACAGTACACTGGATCTAAGGTGTGATGCTGAGCTGTTTATTGGTGTCCTTTATGATTTTTCTGTCTATGTATCTGGGTTACTTAGGGTTTTATTCGCACTGCTCTTTACAGAGATTAGCTGTCAGTCAAAAAGACAAGATGGGACTGTGACATCTTTTTTCTTCCTTTTTGTTGCTAAAGTTTTTACTGTTCTTTACATCAAGTAGTTTCTTTCTCTCTTCAGGCACGGAGATTTTCACGGCTCTCTTATTCTGTTTATTCAGAACAAGCCTGAAAGGAGCTACCACACAGTGAATGTTTAGAACAGGAAAAGCTTTTATAAACTGGATATACTGTGGGTTGGATCTCTACTGTGTTGGAGAAACCTGACATAGAGGGAAGGAAAATGCTTCAGATAATTGCTGCATTATTTAAAGCGGCTATAACAGATATTTTACAATAACAATGTGTCAAATGACAATGTGAAAGAGGGTCGCTCGCAGTGATGTACCTACAGAGAATTATCACCTGAATTCATTTGTGTGGTACTAAAATTCCCTCACATGCAGACACACAAATGTTATCGTCCTCCTATTGACCTTAATGAGGCTGCTGGTATTCAGAGAATTTGCTGAGGTCACCAGAGACCGAAAACAATACACAGTGTATATGAGAGTGTGTGCGTGTGTCTGTGTCTGTGTGTGTGTGTGTGTGTGTGTGTCAGCAGAGTATGTTGTGATAGAGGAAGGAAAGAGTTGACAGAGAAAGATGGAACAGATAATCATCCTCCCTCCACCCTTCTCTATTTCTTTCCCCTGCTTGATCTCTGTCCACGTCTCTCTGTATCTTTACGTTTTAGGCATTTTCCGACTTTCTTATCTAGAAAAACTTTCAGTGAGTAAGCAGTTTGTGATGTAGTGTTGTGCTCAAGGGCGTGTTGGCAGGAGACATGGCTCTTAAGTGCTTACTGTCCCCCCATGTGTGGTGTATTTCTGTGTTTCTCTACATACAGGATATCCTGCACTGTGACTAACTGTCTATATCTGGTGGTTTGTTAGCATTTTGGCACTCTTGCACAATTCTGCAGCTATACAACTTGCCATGTCGGGCCTTATTTTGTATAAGAGCAGGTTCAGGTTTTTCCTTTTATTTTTCACCTGTCTGTATGGACACGCATTTACAGGATTATGGACACTCTCAAACACACACACACCAGATGCAACTGACTAAATGAAGTTGCTAGAACAGGTAGTCTGTCTGATAGGATGACCTACGCTTTTTTTTCTGTCTATCTTCTCTCAGACAAGCCTTATAAGTTTACTGTGCTGCGTTTTCTCTTTGCCTGGTCACCGGGAAGTGCCTTAGGCTGGACATTGTCAGACTCTTGGTTACAAATTTGGGAGAAGAAGTATCAGACCAAAACACTCCATTAAACATTGTACTCATGACAGAGAAAAACACAAATACTGAGCACGTCCTAATAGCCAAGGTTTACACATCACATCATGTGTGTCTGAGGTCTTTAACTTCTTCTCACAAGCACCTTCTTTATACTGTCTTGTTTTTAAACCAGTCACTCTTTTAACTTTTAAAAATAGAATATTCCCTGTGGATAAAATCATATGGAGCAAGTCAGTCAGAGGGAGACAGATTAAAAAAAGACTTGAGAGTGATGAGAAGGACTAACAGAAGAAAGACTCCTTCCTTTCCTTCCACTCCTCACTTTTCCCCAATTTTGCCACTGACCATCAACCAACCCAAACTAGTACACTGACAGATCACAGCATGTCACATCAGCTTGTGACAGACCAGATTGCACTAATTCTACATCAAATCACCTATCCAGCCATGCCACAGTTATGTCAGATCATGTCACAAAGCCTCACAACAAAGAACACCACGCCACATCGTTCACATCACACTTCACCTCTATACATCACACCACACCATACCACATCCCATCCTTCCATGCCAAGACTTGTCAGACTATCCACCACGTCAATTATTTTTTCAATTAATCGTTTGCTATAAAATGTGAGAAAAACCTGTCACAATTACCCACAGCCCAAAGTAATGTCTTCAAATTGCTTGTTTTGTCCGGCTAACTGTCCAAAATCCGAATGTATCCAATTTTCAGTGATATAAAGCAGAGAAAAGTAGCACATTTGAGAACATAGATCCTGCTAGATTGCTGTCAAATAACGATGATCAGCTAATCGACTATTTGACAAATTGTTTCACCCCTACATGACATTACATAGCGCTACTCAATGCCACACATAACACACTCAACACTAGATGTTACTACACACACTGTTGCCAAATCAGTGACTTCTGTTACTAGACTGACTGATTTTCCAGCCCACCTGTCTTTAGCTATCAGGAGTGAACAAAAGCACATCTGTGGACAAAGTCAAACATCATGAATGAATTGAGGACAGGCTGGCAAAGCTGATGCTGATACCACAGTTACATGGATTGAACATCTACTATCTGGTCAGCTGGGATCAGGGATGAAAGGAAAGAGAGGAACCAGGGTAGAAAGGGATTTCTCTCCTGTTTTTCCACCCATAACAAATAAAGCTCTAGTCATTTGTACATGACATTAAATGGTGACTTCTAGATTAAAGGAGCCAGTAGAGCCAGTACTTTCCCTTGGAAGAGTGTTGGAAGACCTGCCATGCTCAACCACCATCAGAAAAAGCCAAAAACCAGCCTTTCCAAGCCACTTTGCTCTCTGTCCCTCCCCCCACCCCACCCCTGTACATATTTTCCTCTGTGGACGTCTAAATCGGATCAACTGAACTCTGTAAGCTGCTTAAAACATCGAAAGAATTCACTGGCACCTTGGTTTGATGAGCACAACGGGCAGTAGGGTGGCTTAGATTTTCTGGGGATTATGAGAATAATTTGAATTTCTCAGCCTTCTTAAACATCCGCCGGACCGCAGCTGGAGTGATGACTTTTCATGAGAGAAATGTCGTATATTCATTTGCTGCCCAGGGTTTGACTGATTAATCCGGTTTTTACCAAATCCTTCCAACAGAAAAGCTAAACTTTAACACACTGAGGAGAAAGAAGAGAGAAGGATGTGTGTAGAGAGAATGACAGACAGAATCATTTATAGAAAAGGAAATAGTCCCAGAGAAAGACCTACATGAATGGATGAAGACTCAGCGGCTGCAAAGACACCTTCAAAATGACCCACAGAGAGATAGTCATTTAAAGTATAATGTAAGATACTGTATATATTATATTACAGGGATCAAAATCTAAAGAAAGAGAAATACATAAACACAAATTTAAAAAAATGTATAGAGAGAGATGTAGAGGGCTTTCAGGTAACATAGCACCCCTGCTGCCTGGCATATATCAGTTTACAGTAGTTGGGAGTAACTGATTTTATTTCTAAATGTACAACTTGGCCATCTCAAGAGAATTGGCAGACATGGTTAATTTTCATGCAGTTTTGACTGGGAACTGATAATTTAATCATTGAGTCATCTGATTTTGTGTTTAGATGTCTAGCTTGTAAGTTGGTTAACCATAGTATCTCTGCTCAAATAAATGTAACTGTATTAACACACAAGATTAATCCGATAGATAGCAGATAGACGTTGAGTATGGCTTAGATCTAACACTTCAGATAGATGTCTAAATTCATCTGTTGCACAGAGCTAGTTCTTGACTATCTTAATTAGGACTAATTTGCCATGAATTCAGGTAAACTGAGACTTAAAAACAGACTGACTGGCTGACGGAGTGATTGCGTCAAACTGTTCCAGCAGCAAACATTTCCACAGTTACGAAGACATCTCACTGGGAAATTTCAGCAAAGGATATAACAATACAAAAAACGTCCAATATCATAAAATCTCAACGAAGTGCAGACCTGTAGCAGAGCTGGGATGCTGTGGCTTCTTAATGTGGCAGGTCTCAGTGCTTCTGCTAACTTGTCAGTTAGGTTCAGGATTGTTTCCAAATGAAAACTGACAATATCCTCATTGCTGTAAATTTGCAACAGGTTACTGTGTCTAGGAACTTTTTCCCTTCTCATTGCTTGCTCCACAACATTGTTAGGAAACCACAAATTATGAGCGATGGGTTTTTTTTGTCATTTGGTGCCACTGGTCTGCGAGTGTCACTGATTGTTAGCTTGTGGATCGACTTTTTAGGCTTAAAATAAGTATATAATAAATAATATAGTCTTTATTTTATAAAGTACAGGATAAATGCAGCTCAATTCACATTGTAAATATCTTACTAAAAGAGTACTCCAGCTTAGTTTAGTTTAGTGAACACAAAATAGTAATTTTGTTATTTCCGCTCCCTTATATTTCGAGCATTTGAAAGCATTTTTAGTCATCTATTATTTATATACTGTATTATTTGAAAGTTTATGTAAGAAATGTTGTTTTATTTATATGTTACTTATATTATTTATGTATTTTAGTTAAATAATTCAATGTAGCTCACAAGATATTTTTGTATTTTGCTCACTCTTTGCTGTCATAGAGATTTCTCTAGAACACAGGTTGGTCAAATATAATAAATAATAGAGCCAAATATGATACATCGTAAGAAAGATACAACAAAGTGAACCCATAGATAACTAGGGTTTGTTGATGCATTTCTCCTGTCAGGGGAAAGAGGAGGAGCCTGTTGCCATCACTATAGCTAGGTTGTTAGGTGTTTTTTAGCTGTGGGGTCCTTTGGGAGGCCTTTACAGAATTCAGGCATTGTCCAGGACAGCCTTCATGTTGCCCTCACTTCACTTCCTGGTTTTTGCAGTTGGAACGATGTGCAACTATGAACGACAAGTCGCTGTGGTTGATCTGACAACTTCCTTCCTATCTCTCTTAACCTCACGCGCACGCACACACAGAGAGTGTAGATGTGTAAACAATCCTTTATCTTTATTTTTACTAGCAGCAGGAAACAGAAAAAAACTAAACCTCTTGACTGCAACCTAAAGAGAGAGTCTAAGAGGGTGAGGGAGGGAGGGAGGGAGAGAGAGCCACAAATGAGAGAGACTGTAAGAGTGAGAGAGAGAGAGAGAGAGAGAGAGTGAGAGGGAAGTACTCACTCAGTGTAAAGGAAGAAAAAGCAAACTCATCCTCCTATGTCACACACTTCTAGCGTTACAGAGAGGGAGAGAGAGAAACAAACAGGTGTGTTGTACTGCCCTCTCGCTCCCCCCTCCCTCTCAGTGGGCGGGACTCGGCTCCTGAGGGACTCTTGAAAGCAGCCAGTCGCCTCCTCCACTCTGAGAGAAACCTGCCAGCAGCACTCCTCTCCTTTTCCTTCTCTACCACTTTTCCTCCTCCTCCTTCATCTTCTTCATCCTCTCCTCCTCCTTGCTGGTGGGGGGAAAGAGGAGTCAAGATGATGCAGGAGGTGTCCATCATGGTGGCGTACGACGCTCATGTCGTCGGCCGGCCGGGTGAGGAGGACACCCTGGCTCGCTTGGTCGCCCACTCCAGACCTCTCAGAACGCCAAGACCAGTGGTAGGTCTGCTGTGTCCACACTTTGTTTCTTTCTTTTACTGTCTTTCTTTCTTCTTTGTCATTCTGTCTCTTTCTTTGTTTTGTTTTTTTGTATATTCCTACTTAACTTTAATGACAGACGTACCCAACTATTTCTACTGACCCTTATCTCTATCTTAGATAAGAGAAATGGAACGAGTAATTCACCTGCTTCTTTTTTTTTTATTATTTCATCTGATGTCCATTTTCTCTCTGTCTCTTTTTTATTCTGCCATTGCTTAAGTATATGTAGAAAAAGTTAGATTTCACAGAAACTACATTTTTCTTTCCACGAGTTAGACGTCATAGACTCATGTGTGAATGTGTGGGTGTGTGTTGTGTTCTTACTGAAAGTGTGATCTGATGTTTGAGGTTACAGAGCTTTGTCAGTCAGTCCAGACGCAGAGCTCGTTTGTGGCTGTCAGTTTGTTTCAATTACTGATATTTAAATTTGGAATCAATGGCGACTTTGTGTGTGTGTGTGGGGGGGATGTGTGTGTGGATGTGGGTAATTTAATTCCATGGCCTAGTTTTTCCTGAGATGTCTAGTTGGTTTTCTTCTTATTTCAATATTCAAACTCTGGGACTGCCACCTCATGTAAGAGCAGATCACCCTTCTCCACACACACACACACACACACACACACACACACACACACACACACACACACACACACACACACACACACACACAGTCTCTTTCTGGTAGTATAATACCCAGTAAGACACTACAGTGTGTGCTCTTAGCTTGGAGGTTTGGGACCAATTCCGTTTTCTGCTGCAAGGATTCAGGTCAGGAATCTAAAAGTGGGCCTGGTACCATTTCCTGCGGCACCAAGCGTCTTTAATCGCATTACCTGAATCAGAGTGGCCCCTCTGTCCTCAAACTGGCCTCAAATATTTATACTGAAAGTTCTGGGAAGCGAGTGCAAGGATGCCATCGCCTGGTTTGTATGTGTGTATGTGTTTGTGTCTATCAGCAAACGTGTGTTGCTGTCTGAAGTGGCCTTGAGCAGGATGCTGAGGCCTGTACATGCTCACTAGTTGTAATTCAGCAGAGCCGACCCTGGAATTTCAGGGATATCTCTACATGAAGTTTGAGATGTTTTCCATATGGGGAAAGTCACTGGAATGTCTGAATGTATTAGGAAGTTTGACACTCAAAGCACTTTCCTGTAATACTGTTGATAACTTGTAATGTTGGTGACCTGAGAATTGTAACTTATTTTACAGTCACTCTGGATAAATATGATCAGCTACATGATGAAAATGAAATATTAATGTAGAGGGCAGCAGTCTCTCTGAAGGCAGGGGAAGTCAGGGAATATCAGGGAGTTTTGTAATTGTGTCATTTTATAGAATATATTTCCCAACATATTTATTTATTTATTGCATCAGATGGTTTTCAATCCAACTACAATGACAACAGACTGAAAAACATAAACAGAATTGGAAAAAAACAGCATATATTGAGAAATGGAAGCACTCTGATGCAGTTTTTATGGAAAGGTCATAGAGTTGGGAATCCTGTGTGATTGTAGCAGTAGTGGCTCTGTATGTTTATGCCTTTCCTCTAACTGGTAAGCACGGCCAAGTTTTGCGTTGCATTTCATCACAGTCATGCTGTAGTGTTTGTGTGTTTTAGGGGTGTTGGAGAGCAGCAAGTTGCATAATCAGTAGCTAGACTTTAGCTTGTCTGTCGATGATTCTGTTTTAATGTTTAACTCATCAGACACACATAAAATACAACAATAAGGTTGTAAGATCTCTTATAAAAACACCAACTCTTTCATGTATTCTGCAATTACGTACATGACTGAGAGAGAGCCTCTTCTTTCTTGGTGAAGTTCTATATTTTTTTATCAGCAGGGTGGTGTAAACCCAGGAGAACCAGGTTCAACCCACCAACATGCTTAAGTGTCCTTGAGCAAAACACTGAATCTCCACCAGCTGCTGTTCTCCAGCTGACACTGATCTCTAAAATCTGCTCTTCTCAGGCAGTCAGGGTTCAGAGTTGTGAGGTCTAAGTCTTCACATTCATTCAGTTTAACTAATTCAGCTTGGTTTTTAACAAAAGTGCAAAGGCCATAGTGATAAACATTGTTCTAATATTGAGGCAGAGACTGTGTTTTTCATGGTAGCATGAAATAGCAAAAAGAAAAGAGGTTGTTTTAAATAAAATGGCCGTCTTTAACAACACATGCAGCATGTGTTTGTCTTTACAGAAAATACAAAATACCATTCAAGACTATGTGAAATGATTTGCACGGTAATTTCCACCTAATACGAGCAACCTAGTTTCTTAAAACTTTACTTCATGTGTGTAAGTTGAAAGTTGTGAGTAAAAAAGTCACGTCAGTGAGGAAAAAAAATCATATTTACTGGCAGTTTGGGTTTGTTAACCTGCAGAAATTGGTGTCAAACCATTGCATCTCATACAGGAAGCTTGGAAAATATGACACAACCAATTCTTTAGTTGGTGGGGTAGATTCTGTAGGAGAAAAGGCCATAAATGAGTATGTGAGAGGAGTTGAAAGTACAATCGAGTGGTGGGTTTTAGGGACGTGTGGGTGTGTTCGACTCTCAAAACCAAAACGGCAAATCTCGAGGTGTTTAATATCTCAGGAAACGCACACGTCATTCTCTCCCTATCTTTCTGTGTCTCTCACGTATTCGATTAATGTTTTTGGCATTAATCTAAGACTGTTTCAACACACACAAGTGGGCCAAGAGGGAGGTTGGTCCTTTTGAAATATTGTTTAGTCGTGTTGTGTATCATTAAGAAAATTGAGTGTCAGAGAAACTAACAAAGGAAACCTCATCTACTTAATCAAATAATCTTGAAAGGGCTGCTTTGGTCGTATTTCACTGTGTGAAACATGAGCTATATAGATTTAAGGTTGGTGGTTGATGGGGTATATTAATTTTTCAGAGGCCTTTTTACATCCAGACAACAAGATTTTGGAGGCAAACACTAAAAACATTACCTGTTTTTGACATTAAAAGCAAACACATAGTTATGACATACATATTGACATATTGTTGCAGCAAGGTAAAAATCTTCTTATCCTTAAATATCAACTTTCAGGTACTAAAAAGTCCCACTTTTATCACACTGACCACCAAGAAGTAGGAAAAAATTTCCTGCAGCCCAGTGGGTCACTTCTCGATCTATAGATGAAGATAAAACACGATAATCAGTCAAATCAGATTAATTAATAGATTGCTGGCATCCAGAACACCTCACAGCACCACGAGTGTGTAAGTGGATGTGTTGGTGCCTGCAGGGGAACACCACGTTCAATTTGTCTGCATTGTTCTTGTTACAATAAAACGATTATTAACCAGCCTGCAGAGACCAAGCTGCTCTTTCTTCCCACACAGATAACAACAGAATTGGTCTGAGTTCTGCTATCTGCTGGGGAGTTGTGTGTCAGATAGATTAGCCCACAGGTCAGTGAGGAGGACAGGTAATGGCTGCCTTGGTAGGAACTCTGAATAAGCAGCCAGTTCAGTTTCCCTCATCTGGTTTTTATTCATGAAGGAAATCTGCAATAGAGTGTTCTGCTTTTTAACTTGTTTGAGTAAATGAAATTCCCCGATATTCTCCAGGATGTTCTTCATTCGTAATATTGACATTTTTAATACTAACAAACTTGCTGACATTGTTTTGTTATCGAACCTTTATTTGGAGACCAGTAAATTATGAACAAATCAGTGATGGTCTAGAAAAAGACAAAATGACTGTTTTTAAATAACTGCGACAAATAAAAATTAAAAATAAAGATAGTCATAGTAGCATTGTTGATAATCATAGTGTTAGTGTTATACAGTGAGTAAGTGTCATTTATTGCTGTTGTATCAGATCTGTAAACACCAGACTGCAGCAGTCTGAGGAAGTATATGAGTTATACAAGCAGAAAGGAAGGACATTTATTAATTCTGGAGAAAATTCAGTTTATCACAGTTGCAACTTTTGAGATACAAAAGACAATAATATGACTAAATACTAAAATAAAGCTTAAAATAATCATCTCTGACATTCCCTATTGGATAACTGGACAGTGTGTTCCTCTGATTGCTCCAAAACGACAGTGATCCAACCTGAAACCAATTCATGAAAGCTTTTCTACTCACTGTTCTGAACACTCGCTGTCACACTTCTGTGCCACATAAGAAGTGATGCAGTTTTGTTTTTATCCCTTTATATGCATGTTACACATAAATCAAGAAATAAACCACATACAACTTCACCCAGATGGTAGTGAATCAGGTACTTGACTGTTTAAACACACGACAGTAAAGGGCACAAACACCCCAGCTCTAATAGTGGGCGCTATGGAAACACTGAATGCTGTTTCCACACAGGGGAGATAACATTACCACCTGAAACACACACACACACACACACACACACACACACACACACACACACACACACACACACACACACACACACACACACGCACTCATTCATGTTCTCATTAATGTTGTCTCATATTTCACTGCTGTTTGGTTAAAACCACTTTGCTGATATTTACTAGGATTGAAGTAGTATTTTATTTGTTAACTTAATGGAGTTACGTGACCCTTAAGCTCTCAATGCTTATTTGAAAGTGAATTTCAGAGAGTAGTTACACCACACAGACAAGTATAATTGTTTGCTTACTAACCAAATTTCCTGTCTTTTGATAGACACTTCATGTGAACCGTACTTCCAAGATGGTGAAAAATGCACAAGGAAGTCACAGGTTTTGGTTTTGTGTTTGTATTGTTTTGTAGTTTCTGCGATTAAAGAGATCTTAGATGGGCTTCAGTGAACACAGTTCAACTCTCTGTGGCCTTTCTGTATCCAACCTGCCATAACTGAGAGGTCACAGGTTCAAAACTGATTCTGATTGATTTCACCAAGTTAGATTGTTTTAACAAGCTATCATGACTAGCTGTGGAGTACTTAATTAAACAGCATTCATTGAAAATAGAAAATTAACAAATGTACTTTTACATTTTATTTCACTTTTACACAGAAATATTTACACATAGTGGAAGAGCGAGACCTATAGAAATAGCCATATTTGGTTTTCTGAACTTAACATAATTGAATCCTGTTTACATACATTACTGATGTAAATAAACCTATAACAGTATCAACATAGGTTCATAATTTTTGTTGTATATTACTGATTGTGCCTTAATATTTTAAACATTTAAAGCATAGACAGTTGATGTTGCAGAGAATTAATCACTCCCATTTTGTACTTTACAGGTCTGCATTGGTAGCATAACAGTGAGGCAAAGTACTCATCTCGCTGGCTTTCATTAGCAAATGACCAAGTTGAGAAACTTTGTCTATACGTCATGTTAGTTTCCGTTGTCTTTCATCTCAGGAGGAAATGAACGAGTGTTGGTCGCGTAGCTCGTAGTGTGAACTGAAAGTTTCTGTTGTCTGAGAAGAATTCTTAGAATAATGGCGAGCGGCTGATTTACAGTCAAATGTACTATAAAGTGCCTCATGTGTTGTATGTGCAAAGTGTATCTCTTGCATTTTCACATCATATAGTGTCACATAGTGTGATAGCAAGTACTGGTCATAAACATATATAGAGCAGATAGACAATATAAATAGAATAGAAAATATAAATGGCAGCACAAACCACAATACCACAATATTTCTGCAGCAATCTTCAGAGATAGTTCAGTTAGTTTTGACCTTGTGTTACAAGGATATCTGTTTGTGTCTTTTTCTATGTGTTGTAACCTTTTAGTTTCTTATCTCAAAATTGAAGCTTTTTTCCACACATTCCACACAGTAAAATCAGCCAGCATCTTGACATATTTTTTACATACCCTATACTGCAGTATAGATATATGACTGATACGTGGATGTTGTTCTTTAAGACCCTGTGTCCTTGAGCATGACACCTTACCCTTACTTACTCCCAGCTGCAGCTGACCTCTGACCCATCTAGTGAAATGTCACTTGGTATATGTGTCTCAAGGAGAAGGCAGGAAAGTAACATTATTGCTGAGAGAAGTAGGCTGTTGCTAGTTTGAATCCCACTGACAAAATTAGAGCCAGAGAGGAGATATCTTGGTGACAACTACTGAGCATGGTCATTTCTTTTGCAAATAGCTTCCCTGATCATGGTAAAGCCGAAATGTTGCTTTCCGCACAAATCCCCCATTTTGTCTCTCAAAGTAACTGAACACGCATCCCCCCCTCACTCACAAAGCCCTGGGATGGGATGGTCTATGATTCATGATAATGTTATTTATATCATATTTGATGATATCAGGCAGCTTTGGGTGCATGAAAGTGAAAATAATAATAATAATAATAAAAAATTTTCTGGTGTTTTTAGGTTCCAACCAAAAAGTTGAAGAAGTTTGAGAAGGAATATCAGACACTGAGAGAGAGCCAGCTGCAACAAGAAGATCCCATTGATCGATACCAGGTAGGACATGTGCACACACACACACACACACACACACACAAGGTATCTTACTTTTCTTAAATTTTTTACCTGTGTTACATTGTGTTATTCACCCTACTAGGTGGGGAAGTGAAATGCACCCATCCCCATTTTTGTTACACATTACAAAAGCACACACAGTGTATTCATGTGAGAGCAACCTTGTTTCCTGTAGGTTTAAAATGAATAACTCTCAGTCTCAGAGATGGTAAGAAGACGCTTGGCTTTTTGATATATTTTAAAGTTTGTGATGAAAGAGCGGTTCTTTTGTTGCAGTGAGGACATCAAATTCAATACACACAAGTATTTGCTAAAATTAACCATGTTTCTATTATTAGAAATCTCCTGTGAATGCAGTACTGGTTTGTCAAACTGTACCTTTGTTAATATTTTTGACACTGTTCTGGCTTGAAATGTGACTTTTCACACAGCACAGACTTTTATTATTAGCGACCCTAACATCTGTAACATTTATTTTTGGGCGAAGCAGCCGTGGCTGTTGTTGGAGGTTTTTGGCTGCTGAGAGCAACTTTACCTTCAGAAGGTAAAAACAGGAGAGGGGAGACAGATATTTAGAGACAAACTCAAACTGTCAGCATCTCTTCCTGTCATTTGCTCTTTTGTATCAAGAATTATTTCCTTTCCTCTTGGTTTAAATCTGTAATTCTTGTTTTTACAAAATTAGCTCAGGGCACAGTTTAAATCTTTTTTTCCAAATTTGTCTTTGAAATTGGGAGGATAGAGTTGAAATTGACATAATTAGAGCTGTTTAGCTTGCGTTTTTATTTTCTGCAGACTTTTTATAAAACCTAAAGGAATAGTTGAGAATTTTAAAAGTTTATCTCCAATATATACCCAGTGCTCATGTAGTAAGTGGAAAGCAGTAGTGGGCCGGTTTTAGTTAGAGATTGACTATTCCTTTAACAAGACATTTTGAAGTAAACAAGTTTACAAACAAGTAAAGGCCCATTCTTTCTTTCTGTTACTTCTTGGACAGTCACAACTTGTGTTGCCAATGAGCTTATAACCTTTTCAGAGTAATTTAGCAGGTAGGAAAACTATTACTATGATTCTCAGCATACTAAACTGCTGATGCTGATAGCCTTTTTTAGACCATGGCTGGAAACCAAGGTATTTTGAATTAAAAGGAAGTCTTTATCAGGATATGTAGATTGTGTTGCATCAGGTAGAGACCTAGGAATTGTAGAAGGCAGGGAAGTGCACAGCCAGGTGTTCATTCCAATTTTCTTTGCAACTACTTGTTAGAAACAACTCCTCTCTTTGACCTTCACCTTCATAATATACTGGATTCAAACTTGGTTTTTCTTTTTTCATTATTTCCACCCACATTTAAGCCAAATTCCAGATGTATACATGGCTGACTCTGCAAGACAAATGGAATTCCTTTGGCCTCAATTGAATAAAACTGATGTCAGAAAACGCTTGATGAAATATCACAAAAGTAGAAATTGTGAGGGAATAAAATGAAATATTAATCAACACCAGAATTACATGTAGTTTTTTCCCCAAGGAAGAAGTGACATGTTCGTGTAAACAGCAGCTCTGTATAAGCTGCTGGTTCTGGAGGGAAGGAAGGAAGACTTTTATTGTAGATAAGATGTTGGACGAGAGCCATCTCCTCTGTAACCAGTTGGAAAGACTTTCTTACAGAGCAAGAAGACAAAAAGGAGACAAAGCAGGAATGTTAGCGCAGGGTTAAACCGTTTTTATTGAAGGAATGACTTTTTGGATTTTAGTATGCGTACTGCAATTCAACATTTTCATGAGTTCATACTCGAGGTCTAGGTATGTACTTATTGTGTTGCATTATATGGGGTGTGTGTTTGTATTTCCGTGTCTCGTTTTCTTTGTATGTGTAAAATCTGTGATATGTTTTGGCCTGTTGTACGTTTTTCTTGGCTGCTTTAAATGTTTATCTTAATACAAACTAAAAGCATTGGAAAAAAGGAAAGAAAGGAGAGCGAGAGGGAGACAGAGTGAGGCTGGGAAGTGTCAGGCAGAGAAGGGAAACTCCTGTCAGGGTCACGTGTTAAAGTTTAGTCAGTGCTGCTGGAGGCTTGATATGAAGACGCTGTTGTGACTGTGGAGCACGGTAAGCTGCCTCTGTTCCAACAAAGATTTTAATATGAAAGATTTTGTACAGTTTATGCTAATGGCTTTTACTAATCTTAAACTTTGATGTGTGAGTTTTTATATTTTTTCTGATTGATATAAGTTGCCTATGTTGACTGACGTAGTCCTTTTGGCAAGATATTAAAAGGTGGATTTTAGTATAAAGTCTCAGATGTTTAATGAGTCTAAAACATGACGTATCGACGGCTGCAGCAGAGAAGAACCTCCCATCCACTCTAACTAAGAGGATGTAGGTCTTTCCTCTGTTTGCCCAAATTAAACACATCACTTCTCTGCTCACACAAAGTGATTAATTTAATCTGAAGATCAGAATACAAACTGTCTCCAAAGCACATGACTGAGTGCGTGTCTATGTGATGTTCAGGTGCATGCGTATTTGTCCTTTGTGAGCTGCTTTTTTAATACTTGCACTATTATATAAAAGGTGCTCTACAAATTCAGCTTAATCACACTCAATCATAGTATTTTTATAAGTTAATTAGGGGTAGAAGAGGTCATCATTGTCAAAGTGACAGGATATCAGGGTCAGGTTGCTGCTTGTAACCATTTCGTCCCATTGAGGCATGGCCGTCATGTGAGACTGTTTACAGGCAGACTAGTAGTCATGAGATTCCACTCATGGTCTACAATGGGGACTTTAAGATGATGTGGAGTGTGTGTGTGTGTGTGGTGGGCAGGGGGAAGCTTTATTAGGTTTTTAGGGCTACAACAGTAAATTCAAATTGAAGCAAATAGAACAGGGACTGCGGCCTGATCAATAAATGCTTCTTTTTTTTTCAGACAGAAAACTGCATGTAATTTCAGAGTTACATTCTTCTCTTTGACTTTCAGACATGTGATATTGTTCTTACAAATCTCATTAAATGCATTGTCAAGTGAATAATGAGGTTGTTTGCCTTACTTCAGTTGTCACGAGTTATCACTTTGCAGACACTAAATATTTGTTTACACATTACAGCATTCATACAAGAACATCACATTCTGTAGTAAGATGTTACTCAGAGATTCCTGGCATTGTCATTTTATCAAAAGGAGGCTTGTGCTCTAAAGTGCATCTAACATATGATCCTTTTACAAGTTTCGATTGACATTACAGCCACTAATACATTGTCCAACTATGTGTTTGTTTGTCCAGAGGGAGAACCGTCGTCTTCAGGAAGCCAGCATGCGACTAGAACAGGAGAACGACGACTTGGCCCATGAATTGGTCACCAGTAAGATTGCCCTTCGGAACGACCTTGACCAGGTAACACAGCACCTCCACAGGACGTTTTCAAACCCATAAGATATTCTGCTTACTGTCTGTCACATGAATACGCTTTTGCAAATGCGCTGCCTCTAGCAACTTTTTTGGCAGAGAAATTTCAGACGTTGAGCTGATTTAAAAACCCTTATTCTGACGACAACATAAACAGACAAATGTAGCTGTAAGCAGAAAAACATTTCCTAGCCTTTCCTGATATTAAACACTAATCCTCAACAGCTATTGTTGATGTGCTCATAAGCATTTCACCAAACAACTCCGGAGGACTGCGGCTGTAATGGACAGGTCTCAGTAGGAATAGTAAAGTAAATAGTAAAGATTATTAAAGTGCATCAAATCAGCATTAAATCCCAAATCTGTGATTGGTGAACCTCTCGTTGCTTCCACTTGGTCTGAATTTGAATGTGTTTGTGCGCGTTGGTGGTTGTGTGAACATGGCACCGTGCTACAGTTGCAGATTTGGTATTAAGTGAGGGGCCTCTGTGTGTTTGTGTGTGTATGTGCACTCAGGCAGAAGACAAGGCCGATGTTTTGAACAAAGAGCTGCTGAGCACCAAGCAACGTCTGGTGGAGACGGAGGAGGAGAAGAGACGGCAGGAGGAGGAGACGGCTCAGGTGACATCTGCACTCTGTTTACACTCACCTCGTTAAGCTTAGTTTGCTTAATGCCTTCACTATGTTGGTGTTGTTGTTGTGTGGTTATATTTATTTAAAACTCCATTGAAAGGCACAATTAGTGTTTAATGACTTAAATCAGTTTCAGTCAATGACCAGAGAAAATACATCAGCAGGTGGCTTATAATGGCTATAAATCACCAATCATCAAGTGTGCTAGGTAATTAGAGCAGAGATCCAATAGAGTTGTCTAGAAAGTAGGTAACATTCATCACCATTTTAAATGATACTCAGTGTAATCGGTGTTCATCAACAACTCAATCCAACATTCAATGAAAATTCATGGCCTTTTTAGATTTTTACATTTAGAGCATCTTTAGAGCTCATATTTCACTATAACACCACCTTTTGGTCCAACCTATGGTCAAAATGTAGGTTAATGAGTGGTGGTTACTATTGATCACCAAAGTACCCAATATTGGTAAAGTTACTGTTTATGAGCCCTTGAAGAGAGACTGATACAGCATACTATTTAGCCACAGTTGCATAATAATTTTAAAAGTCTGCGCAGTGGATTTGTGAATGCTGTTAATTGTAACCAAGGTGATTATCACCCTGACATTTGCATATGTATAACCATTATGTTAGTGTCATGACCTGTCAGCTCCTCGTCCTCATTAATGTATGATTTTATGTTTTTGTCATCTTGTTTTGTACCTTTCAGCTGAAGGAAGTGTTCAGGAGGGAGCTAGAAAAAGCTGAGCTGGAGATCAAGAAAACCACAGCGATTATTGCTGAATACAAACAGGTTGGACAGTTTTAATAACCTAATTCCATCTGCTGTAAAAAAAATTAAAAATAAAAATAACATCAAAATTCATTTGCTCATTTACAGTCAGTACATAGGACTATAGATTTGACACAACTGCTAACTGTGAATATCTGTACATTTACTTTTCGTATATTATTCACACTTCTTTTTATTTTGTGAGCACTTTGCAACTGTTTTTATAAGTGTTCTGTAAATAAAGGTCCCATTATTAGTAGTAACAGTAATAACCAAAACATGTATTTGTGTTTTAATTGTATTTGTATAATTTAGATTGCTTTCCTTGAATATGTGGAGCTCTGTGAGTGTGAAAAGAGATTTGATGGAAAATATTATACTGCTCAGTTGAGTTTTCATGGAGAAACACAAGCTAAGAATTCTTCAGTGTGTCTCTTACGTTGTAGTTCAAATGTGGTATCTCTATGTAACCTGACTTCCTCTCCGTGTTTCAGATCTGCTCCCAGCTGAGCACCAGGCTGGAAAAACAACAGGCGGCAACAAAAGAAGAGCTGGACATCGTCAGGGTGAGACTAATGCACAGCTACTGTAGAAAGAAGCAGAGTTAGCAAGTTAGGTGTGTTTCAAACTCCTAACTAAAGCCACAGTATGTTGCATCACACAACAAAGGGATTTGCAGGACTGCTCTGTCTTTCAGTTCAGTTAAGACAAGTCCAGGTTGGTAAATTATCACACCCATAAAGGCCCTGATTGCGCAAATCATCCCACGCCGCTCTTTTAGCCCTAGTCAAACATGTGATATTGCTTTTTGTGGGTGTGTTAGTGTATCAACACAGGGAGGGATCATTAAGAAGTATTCAGGAGAGAAACACTCTATTTGTCAATGTTAATGTAGCACTTCCACATTAACTGGTAACATGGCACTACAGCAGTCATGAGCTAATTTGCTTTAAGGGAACAAGAATAAACTTGCAAGAGATGGAATCTGGGAGGACAAGTGGAGAAACCTAATTCAGACATATTCTGACATATATTCAGACAGTATAATATAACTAGTTAAATGTGCTATGATTGGCTGTTGTAGCATGTTAGCTATGGCTGAACTGTGTATTTACTTTATTGCACTCAACAGATTCTCAGATTCTTGCACTCAGAAGATTGTTGGGTTTTAGATGGCAGGGTGGAGCTGTGTATATAGTATGATGAAATAGATGAACTGTGAAAAATAAACTTCCCCTTGAGCAATAAGTACATGGCAGGAATTATCAGGAATAATTATTTAAAAACAGTTTTTAATGTGTGCTTGTGAGGTCATGGCCAGCAGGCAAAAGTCAGAATCAAAGGAAAAGATGGATCACACACTCTTAGTCCCCATGCACAAAATATCTGTCTATATCTGATCACAAGGTCTTCATCAGGGCATAATGCTCTCACAAAGATGAAACGCTGAATAAATAAAGTGGTTTTTGCATCAGGACCAAGAGTGTGCGATTTCTTGCCTGTAAGAAATACAGTATAAACAACCAAGAATATTATTTTCACCTACTGCATAACAATCTAGTGTTCTGCCACACCAGATGTGTTCTCCTGCTTTAGCACAGCACTTGTTTGTACTGTAGCATAAAGATGTGTCTGCTCCACCATGTGAGTGTACATGCACAAGAACAAAGTGTGTTTTTACCTGTTCTCTTACACAGTATGTTAACACACCAACCTCTGCTAACATACGTGTGTGCTTGTGTGTCCGTGCAGAGTAAAGTCATGGGCTGTGGGCACTGTAGGGACCTGTTCAGCACCCTGGGGTCCCTCCAGGCGTCGTCCCCCAGCAGGGACAAGACATCCACTGAGCCGCTGGACGAGGAGAAGGATGGACTGAAGGAGCAGCTGAGGCATCTGGAGCTGGAGCTGGCACAGACCAAACTGCAACTGGTGGAGGCCAAGTGCCGCATCCAGGTCAGCAGCACCAGGGAGGGACAGTGATATAAATAACAATAATAATAACTGGTGGGAAGTATACCAAGTCTGTAGGAGTACTCTTAAGGAAATAGATATAATAAGTACTGTCATAAATATAAAGGTCTCACAAAGAAAAACTGTACAAATTTCTATTTGTTACTGAGTTTACTGCTTATTCAGTGCAACAACAAAACAAAGGTAGAAACAAGGACACCAAAAACAGAGTCTACAGCCATGCTAGCTGCTCTGTGAGGCTGTACAGCAGGGCTTAGAGCTAAATGCTAATGTCAGCAAATGAACATGCTCACAATGATAACATGCTGATGTTTAGCAGCTATAATGTTTACCATGTTCCCTATCTTAACTGCTTGTTAGCTAGCTAAGATTTGATAATTAAGGCAAAGTACAGCTGAGGCTGAAGGGAATGTCATTAGTTTAGTAGAAAATTAAATGGTCATAAACCAAAGTATTGGACAAATTAAAATGTTGACCTGATGATGGCCGTCGATGAAAAGTTAAGGGATCATCAAAGTAATTTTAGATCATCCTAAAGGGGTGTATTGATATCTGTACCTAATTTCATGGCAATCCATCCAATAGTTGTCAAGGCATTTCACTAAAAACCAAAAAACCCTAAAACATAACATAAAGATAAAGACGTGATGCAGTACATACAAACGAACCTGAACCCACTCCATAATAAAAGTACATGCAACCATGGATGTGACACTTATAAGGATACACACATTAGTTGTCAGGGTTCGACATTAACAATGGCCACCAAATACTCCATGTAGGTGGCCCCCTGTGGCCACCAAGTTTTTATCCCTATACTGCAAGCCTTCGCCAAAGCAACGTTCCACAAACATCCCGATTCCTTCGCACCTTTTAGTTCAACATTCTATCATTCTAACTGCGCGAGGAAGCAAGACTGTGAACTAAGAGACTGTGAGAGAATATACAGTATGTACCATATGTTTACAAAGAACTTGAGTTTTCAGTTTAAATAAATTATTCTAAAAATATATTTTCATTCTGTTAATGTCTTTTCATTTATTGAAGTGTCACAGTTAAGGAAGGTTGTGTAAACTAAATAGTCTTTTCTGGATTGTTTTTACATAACTTTACATTTCGGCCACCAAAAATGTACTTTTGCCACCTAATATAGGGGCTTGGTGGCCCGTGGGGCCAGTGCTTATAATATTAGCGTCTATCCGTGAGTGTATTATAGAAGACTGTTGCTAATTTGAATTGTCAGTTGTCATAAAGTGTATGACTGGAGATATGTTTAGTAGCTGGATGGTCTGTATAACACGAGCTAAAATACAGAGCCACGTGACAAAGGGCAGTGTGTTTGATGAACTTACAAGAGAGAACACGTTCACATGTGACCCATAGTGCTTTCCTCCTTAGTGCTCCTCCTGCTAACTCCTCTCTGCGCCTCTTGTCACTCTGCAGGAGCTCGAGCACCAGCGGGGAGTCCTGATGAACGAGATCCAGGCGGCCAAGAACTCTTGGCTCAGCAAGACTCTGGGCTCCCTGAAGAGCTCTGCCTCCTCTTCCTCCAGCTCCACGTCCCAGACCCCGTCCTCTCCAAAGGAGGGCCCTGCCTAGACGACCCTCCCTCCATCTCTCTGTCCCCCTGCAGGATGCACACTAGAGCTGAAGAACACAAGTTGAAGAAACAAGCAGCGGAGAAATGTAGTATTCCTTTTTTCAGCAAAGTAGAGCTCACCAGCTTCTTGGACTGCAAATAGCTGAAAAGACGAGGGAAGAAACAGGCAGGGGACTGGACCAGCCACCTGTTTTTCACTTATTTTACGTTTGAACTAAAAAGTGTCTGTTGACCTTCTCTGCTTCACAGGTGAAGGTGAAGCATCAGTGAGGCTTGAAGTTGATTTAACGTTCAGTGGTTGTTGCTGACGTTGTTTTGTTGAGTTTGATCTCTTAAACCTCATTATAAGAAAGCTTAACTCACACAATAGCATCCCTCCAGTAGGTCAATAATTTAGCTCCACCCTGTGGCCAGACATTGCTACCGCAGAGTTATAGTCATTTTATCTGTGTGAAATTATGTTTTTGGATAGCTGAGAATTTAATCTGCATTCACTGTCCTCACAATTTGGACAGTATTTTCAATGATAGTGATACAGCTACAGCTGCAGAGATATTATAAGTTTACTGCATAGGATTATGGTAAAATACATTAGCCATCTTCAGCGCAGCAATGCCACAGCACTCTGAAAAAGGAATACTGCATTCAGTCTTAAACAAGAACAACACAAAAAGTTGTATTTCTTTATAGTAATATAACGTAAACAATGTTGTCATATAAATATGTATAACTAATTATTGATTTTTGTAATAATCTTGTACAGTTCTTTAAGAGAAAAAAACACAAGGAAAAGTTTTTGTTAATTTTTTTTTTTACTGTTTGGAATTTGAATGTCGTCTCTCTTGATGTTGACGTAAGCACAGTGTGTGATCGATCTGGCCGAGTCCAAACGCTGAAGAACCAAAGTGACAACCTGTAGTTAGTGTCCCTACTGTTTCTTCAGTCATGGGCTGAACTGACTCAATGTGTGTAATATTACTCTAAATGTCACTTTTTTTAATCACAGTTCCAGCTCATGCCTGTAAGTATTTAATTGGTATTTTCTTTTTTGTGTGTGTCGCTGCATGCTGATTTCCAAGTGCAGCCATCATTTTGTGAACTGTTTGGTCAGCTGTGATCACAACAGAAATGGGCTCTCTTTCCCCTTTCTGTGTCTGTTCTTTCCTTTTTATACTTTTTATGATTCAGTTGGAATTAGTACAAACAGAATGCCACACACCTTCACTGATGTAGTCCCCAAAATAGTTTAAAAAAATGTACAAGCTACAAAGTGACCTTGGTCGTAAATATTTAGTTGAAAATGTTTTTAACTCTACCCCTGTTAATCTCGCTGTTTTAAATTGCACCGACTGTCTCTGGTGTCTGCAAACAGTCGTTATAATTGGAGATGTCAGAGTGAAAAAGAATGGCTCCCACAGAACCAGATAATCCACCACAGTAATCATGGAGAAACTGAGTGCATCTGTCTGTGTTATGTAATGCTATGCAGCCAACACCCACAGGAAGTATTGGAAGTCTTTACCCGTTCATACCTGTAACTGTCATCAAAATTCACTGTAGATACCACAGTCAGCACATTAAATTAGGTAATTTTATAATGTAGTGTAGGCTCTAAAGTATATGTTACATAGCACAATTCATCCCTAAATAAACACCTGGCATAACATTAATAAACTAGATTAAGTTGCAATATTCCCCCATCATTGCCAAACAGTCCTGAGGCCATTTGCACACGACTGTGCCAACACCCTTCTTCATCCTTTGTAGTGTTAAAATAATTACATCGTTACACAATGAGAACAGCATGTGGATACCTAAATCTTCCCTGTTGTCCACGGTGGACTGTTGGCTGTGTTGCTAAGTGCGAACACTTTAGTATAAACTCTATTAAATGATGAATTTTCTGTAAGAAGTAAGTAAATTCAAATATACTTTACAAATCTCACTTATAGTTACATGGGATTACTTTCTTTAGCAAGGCAAGGTGCTTCTTCTAAAATAGCTAAAAAGAATACATGAGCTATTTTGATTTTCAAAAAAAAGAAAAAACAACAAACTACTAACACTTCATACTTATTACATTACTAGTTGCTAATATCTACAGTAAGTGTGAGGACCACAGCCAGTGAAATTAGGACATAAATATGATTGTGCTGTCTGTGTACTAAGTTGACAAACACAATTAGCCAAAAAGTCTGTTTTGCTTTAATGTGAACGCATGTTAGTGCTGTGTTAAGAAGCTGCAGTGTAGGTGCCAAATGTCCTGCTTTATTTTCCACTCTGGTTGTCACTGAGCTCAGCCTTTGGACTCTGACCACGCCCATGTGTACTCGTTTGTGTGTGTGAGTGTGTGTGTGTTTTTGGATGTGTGTATGTGTGTGTGTGTGTGTTGTGCACTGTAACACAAGTGGTTGAAGTTGAAATGGTTTCTTCTTCACGTGGCTGCCTTTTCTGTTGATGACTGAAGCCATTGGCTGATGAGAGGAAAGCCATCTGACTGTTTGAAATGTGGGAGAGCGTCAGCTGTGCCATAAGAGCCTCCCCTCTTCTCCGTCCCCAGTGGTCTTCCTCTGTGCTCCCAACGACCTGAACCAACCTCACCAACAACCATGTCATCTGATGTTATAAACAGAACTGCTGAATATCATTTTCAGCAGCTTGTTTTCACATACTTCCACCAGGAGCCTCCCAGTATGTCCACCTCTCGCTGCTGGCCACTGAGCAGATCCACGAGAGGAAGTTCCCCAAAATCATGGAAAGGGAGAAAAAGGACGCTGACTGGCTGAATCTTACTGAATTCCAGGTGTGTTTTGCATTTCCAGGACATTCCTTCTTTACTCTCGTGCATCATTTTTGTTGGTCGCGTGTGACAATTACAAAATCGTACAACCAGTTTATTATAAACTGTGGCCAAGTTGGAGAGAGCACCCCCGTCTTTTACGTGCACTAAAGCAACATTGATATTTTAAACACTATTTCAAGAAATGTGTGTGTTTGTTTAAAAGTTTGTCCTGATCACAGAGCATAATTATTTTTTAACTGATGATTATTGTCGCTGAGAGGACAGCTGCCAATTTATAATCCACTCTAATTCACAGTTAATTTCAATGATGCAAAAGCAGGCAGTGAGTCGGGTTAGAGGTGTGACGTGTGTTGTGTAGTTTACAGTTTGCTGTAATACAGTCCTGTTACAAAGGGAGGGGCTGCTCCTCAGCTGGTCCGACTCCAACACTGTTTGCTGTACAGTAACTGTCTGACCTGCATTAATAAATATCCGTTTTTCTGTTCATTCATGCACTTCGAGCTGTTATTGAACAGAAGAATCCTAACTGGAATTATTCATTTTAGGAATAATAAAGGATCTACATAGAAATTCAGATTTTCTATTTTCTTTTTAATGAAGACATTTAAAATGTTTCAAGTTTCCAAATTCTACACAACATCCTGTCTGGCCAGCAAGAGCTTTTATTGTTACAGACACAACTAGAAGTACATGCTGAATGGACATAACATGCAATATAACATTGAACGGGATTTAATCTGCCAATACAAACATCTGAGAAACCGGAAGTTGTTTTCCTGCCATCAAATACTGTAGAGAAGAGGACACATTACTACAAAGCTTGATGAAACAAAAAAAAAAGGACTTGAATAACTTAACTGAAAGTTTGGTATACAGACGGAGTATAAACTGTAAGACATACGACTTATGTAAGACTATCTGAGCGACATAACATGTTTTTGTGTAATTTTTTATCATTATTAGTTTCAGTTAAATCAGATTCTGTTTATACATAATCAACTGTATATAGTTTCTATAATCATTGAGTAATATGGAAGGCAAAAATGTATAATTAGAGAAAACAAATGTAATTGAAAGCTATGTGACGGTGCAATATGTACCTGTTTTACTTACTTATTGTTTAAATTGTGATCTGATTCCAGGCTCAAGACATTCAGCTCACCATTACTGACTTGTATGGACTTGTCTGGTGTTCTCTGGTATACCAGTTAAGAACACACAAAGAAAAAGCTTTGAACATTAATTTCTCTTAGTTTGGTCAGGTTACTTTCTCATTCCTAACATACTACATGGTGGTTCACGTGTTTGATTCCAAAGTTCAAATATCATCTGTTTCATAAGGACAAACAAATCACACGGAGGCAATGCTGATGAGCTCTAATAAACACATCTGACCTGACCGACTGCAGCCTAAATTATCTGTACACAGGATAAAGTACTAAAGTATAACGACATGAATGTCACTTTCTCTGAGAAGTGTAAGCAATAAACACCCCAGATAATAATAACAGCTCACTGAGTTTCTGAAGCCAGAAACTGGAGGTGCTCGGCAGCCCTGGGACACGCTGGAGGGAATACATCTCCCAGCATTCCTAGGGATGCTTGGAGATCCCCAGCAAGCTTGACAAATGCCACGTTCATGTCATGTCTACTACGAGCAGCTGGGTGGGAAAAATCTTCAGATATCAGGAATCTTTGATAGCTACACTGTCTTCCACTTAGGAAATAGGACTACAGAAATATCAACAAACCAGTGGCAAAATGGCCCAAAGACACCATGACTGGCAATTATATCTATATAAAATCCAATATTATCACCAATAGAATTGATTCAGCTAATTAGAAAGGAGCAATACCATCTTTGTATCTGGTTTTAACTGTTGACCAACTGTTACAAAAATGGAACATGATAACAATAGCTAATTTAGGCATTTGTACATTTATCTGGGGTGACTACAGGGCTAGTAATGGGGTAGCCATCTTGGAATAATGTTGGAATAAGGGAGGTTTTCCTGTTCTTCTCATTCTGATAAAATGACGTAAATGCAGCATAAGTTTCTGAGGGATAGTCTAGGCTGCAGTACTCACACTATGAACATCTGCTATGCTAATTCTTACTATTCCTTGGTTTCAATGTTGCTGGATCGGTCACTGAGCTCATCGAAGTAATCATCAGCTAAGCGAAGCATCTGAATGATGGCGCTGAGAAGCAGGATGTCGCAGTTCATGTCCAACTCCAACTCCGCGCTGTAGTTCTTCACCGGAACAACACAGGACAATGGCACGCCAAGCCGAGCACTGACCTCCTGCATCTGTATCACAAAAGCAGTTCAAAAGATTTATATGAGGGTAGTTTATAGTTTTTTTGACAGCACAAGACAGAGAATTGCATTAACTTAAGTACAATCTCTTTTTTTTCCCTTTGGTCTTTACCACATCAGAAAGGTTTATTGTTACATTTTTGTATTTGTGTAGTTTATGACTACCCATTACAATTCAACGGGAATGTTATTACTGTATAACTGAATCGTTACTGTCTTAGTAGTACTCAGTTAACATAACACTGTTTGCTAAAGAACACAGAGTAGGAGAACACAGTTGTAGATGTAAGTGAAATATAAAAAATAAACAGACAAATGCACAAGAGTAAAACTGAATAAGATAACAATAACTAAATTAAATGAAATTCATTTATATTTCATGTTACTGTGTAGTTTGTATATAAAACTAAAAATCCAAAAGTCAAACAGCAAATAATCCTGTTTTTAAATGTTCTTTTTCAGAATAAAAGCCTACAGGCGAATTGAAAGTTGATCTCACCATTTCCTTGATGTAGCTGCTCCTATAAACGTTCCTAATGTCCTGTGAAACAAAAGGACAGGCTTCATCCACTTTAGTCATCAGGGCCAGCTGAGGAATTCCTGCAAACCAACAAAACAAAAAACTATTTTCAAATACTGTACTATTGACTTTGAACAAAAAAAAAAAACTGAAAACAACCTTCCTCTTTCTCTAAAGTTCTACTGTACTGTACTGCATTATAGTGAAGCTACTAGTTTGTATAGTTACTATGCTACTATTCCATTAAAGTTTCTATCATTCATTTTATTTTAGCTTTCCACTGTTTTACAAATGTAGAGTGATCTGTGTAGTCAGCCATCTGTCGTACGGTATGTTCTGTACATAAGCATTAGTATGAACAGCAGCACTATGTTAGCAGTACCCACACGTTTTAATTTACATTAAAACAACATTACAGTCCACATAAATGTTAAAGATAACACACAGTATTAACAAATAACATTAAGATGTATGAATATGTATGTTTTTATGGTTTGTGAGTGTCAAACAACATTCAGTTCAATTCAATTCAGTTTTATTTATATAGCACTATATCATAACAAAGTTATCTCAGGGCACTTTTTCATATAGAGCAGGTCTAGACCGACTCCTTATGTTTGCAGAGACCCAACAATTCCCACCAAGAGCAAGCACAAGCGACAGTGGCAAGGAAAAACTCCCTTTTAACAGGCAGAAACCTCGAGCAGAACCAGGCTCTGGGTGGGCGGTCATCTGCCTCGACCGGTTGGGTTGAGAGAGAGGAGAGGGAGAGAGCGAGAGAGAGACAGAGAGAGAGCGAGCAGGAGGAAAGCGAACATACATGAATTCTTGTACCATTAGATTTTGGGGGAGGGGTGTATACTGTTTTAGGGAACAGTCTAATTTTTGGTATAGTTCTGGCCGTCATTTTAATCAGATAACATTTTACTGGGAATGCAGTAATACCACTAAAATAATGTGGGACTACTTTTTACTGACCCATTAAGTTGACCTTTCTGCGGATAGCTTGCAGCTTCTCCTCCAGCTTTGTGGGCATGATGGAGATCTTGCAGGCATCAATGACGTAGGCCACACAGTGGATCTTGTCCTTGAGTCCAGGAGACTTACGGTTGCCGTGGGTATCCGGATGCAGAGGAGCAGAGGGGTTGAACTGAGTCACACGGTTGAGGGGAAAGACAGGGACAGTTTGAGTTAACTACAGCCAAATCAGTGGCTCATACATTCAATATCCTGCTCAATGTAACAAAAAGCTGTACCTGATAACAGTCTGGCAGATGACCTTTAAGGATGCTGCTGATGTCATCAATATCAAGCCCCACCCCCGTGATTTCCTCCAATCCCATGGTATCACACAAGATGATTGGCAGAGGTTTTCCTTCTCGCCCAGCTTTCACTGAGTAGGTGCGAAACTGTCGGGTAATGCATAATGGAGTTTATCATTTTTTTAATATTTCTATTTTTTATATATTTTATAATATTTAAAAAATTGAGGATGGTGAAAATTATTGATCACAGCTTGGTGTTATGTTAGCTTTACTATTTTTCATTAGCTGTCTTTTATAATACAATCCAAAAGTGCATTTTTCACTGGAATGGGAGGTGCTGTGGTGGAACAGATTTTATTAGACATGTTTTTTAAGTTTTCCTAAATGTTCAGTTCACCATCTGTTTAAGTTATCAGAGTAGTAATTATGTATTATTGTTTGTTTTACCCCTATTGAGCCCAAAATAAAGATATCAATTTTACAATGATATGAAATGAAGAAAAGTTCATGCACTGATTGTTGCAGCCCTCACAGGAACTAACCTGTGTGGTGAGGCTGGTGGAAGAGCAGCCAGCAATGGCCTTGTTGCTGACGTGGCCTCTGTAGACAGAGTTGATAGAATTGAAGAAACTGGACTTTCCAGCTCCAACTGGTCCAATGAGCAGGACCCGAACCTGGGACACAGAGCTGCTCACAGGGCAGTAGACCTTAATACTGTCCATCATCTCTGTCCTCTTCCTGACGAGACAAGAGCAGTTTTTGAAAAAAATGATTTGACTAAAAAGGTAGCTAATGTGTATATGACTAGTAGAGGCACTGTGCTTTAAATGTACAGTTGCCCAACCATAAATCTGACCTAACATAATTACAGTTAAATTTAACTGGGTGGATCCATACTCATGCCACAGCAAGCCTGTTTGACTAGTTCAGCTGCTTCTAATCTGGGTGTCACTGACATTATTTGTGCACAGCAACTAGACAAGAATTTCAATATAATTTAAAACCGTACAATATAATATAGTATGCACAGCCAAGCACATCACACATCATGGTGTGTGTTCAACACATTCATTACATCCTCGTCTATTACCATATAGGGAAATGCGTATATTATAATTTCCTCAAGTCTTTTTGTGGTGTGTGTATACTGTAACATATTAAAGAATAGCACAGTAATAGCATTATATGATGCAAAGTGGTGCCCCATCCAGCTCACTCATTTTCCCAGACCAACGGCCTCCATGGCTTCTCAAATTCTGGGCTCGCTGTTGAAGAGCAAAAACAGCTTTTAAAAACCAATGTTATTTAATTTAATTAAAATATCATCCAGCCATTCAGCTTTAATTGTTACATTGTAAACATTAACAAAATAAATCAGCAAAAACTGTCTAATCAAGTTATGAAACATGAATCAAGTAATTAAGTTTTAAAATAAGCATCCCTTGTTCTCTCCTTTACCGTTGCCTACATAATGAACATTCAACATACAATCAATTTGCACTGCTGTTATATAAATTATTTGACCAAATTGATGGTGTTTATTCATTGTGTTTATCCTGGCAGAGCTTCAACAAAATACAGCTAGATCAAGTAGATCAAAGTACAGCTAGAAGAGCTTCAGTTGAGTAAAATGCAACAATCTATGATTTATGAAAACGGGTAAAGGTAAATGCCCATGTTCATAGGTTCAGTGCTCAATCTAACTGTATCAGTTGCAGGAGTGTGACAGGAACAATAATGATGAGGCTTGCCTTGTGCTTGATGTAAGATACAATCTGTTTGAAACATGCTAAGCATCAATATTTGGTTGTTTAGAAAGAACTCACCCTCCACTTGATAGACTTCACACTCAGTCAGGTTGAGGTCGTTGCCATGCATTTCTGCAGCATTGAAGTTGTAGTGATTTCCTGGATTGCTATAGACTACTGCTTGGTTTCCATTGACCAGAACCAATGCTTCTCCAAAATATGGACCAGAGTTAGCTACCATTTTCACTGCATAGGTGGAACCAGTGACCGGATATTTGAGGAGCTTTTCTCCACTGAAGGTGAAAAGAAAGGCCTGGTCATCACCCACGTACTGTCCAGTCTGACTGAAAGGTTGGTTGGTGTAGCCTCCAAACACATAACCGGAGGCGTTATAGCCCACAGACACTGTGGGACCACAGTTGTCACACCGTTGGTGGAAGGCTGCGCCGGTGAAACCATGGATGCTGGCCTTGTACAGCAGCTGTAGTTTGACACTTCCCAGTTGGGAGCAGATTGTTTTCTGCTNGTTCCCGGTCAGCATGGGGTTCATGCTGGATGGTTGTTCTGCTTGTTGTTGCTGAACGTCTAGAGCTGTTACACTACACTTAGTGTGGCGTCTGAAAAACATAAACAGTAGCATTAAAGATAACTGCTGTTTGAGATTTTAATCGGTTATTTTATTTGAGATTAATTGACCCATGGGGTAAACTGGACTTATGTAGCATGAATAGATTTAAACACTAATTTGTTGTCAGTTATTATATAAATAAAAGGTATAGTAAATTATTGCTATTAATGTAATTTTGTCACATCTAGTCTTCCATACTGATCACATTCATGTTCTGTTGACACTGAGAGGTGTGATTCAGATGCCCTAACTATTGATATTTTGGCTATCACAAGACACTGCCTTAAGTAAAATGGACAAAGTGGACAAAATATGTTTTCAGAGTATTCTAATAAAACAATGTCCAATTGAAACTAAACAGCGAGAATTTTACAAAAACTAAAGAGACAATCAAGATAAAGCTTGACAGCCAAACAGCCGTCAGTCATCCAGCCATACAGCATTTAAATTAAACATTAGGTGCGCAAATTGGCATATCAGTCTTGAGTTCCTTGAAATACATCACTGTTCTAGTAGCCTAGGCAACAACTTCATATCAAAGTCTGGGAAAAGTATTTTGTTTTACCTCATTCTTTGAACAAGCTAAGAAAGAAGCAGCTGAATCCTTTCCGGGTGCGCACTGGGTGCTGGCAGTTGGCAAATGCTGCAGCAGACTCCGGCTGACGGGTATTCAGCCTAAATAATACCGGAAGTACTAGGATGTTGCCTTCAAAATAAAAGCGTAAACTCAATCTAAAGAGGTGTAATTTTTAGTGTGGAATGGATGTTTAACAAGATGACAAGAATCCTACAAACAGATTAAGATTTTTTATCTGATCTTTACTTCCTTATTCAAATTCAAAACTAAATCTTTCTAAGTAAATTAGACAACAATTGTTTAAACATGAACAAAGGAGCAAACTCATGCACAGAGGAGCAGGGTAATGTGGAGTTTTGATTTTTTTAAAACTATTGGTTACATGGCTTGTTCATGAAACAACTGATTAAAGTGACTGATTTTGGCCTTGGCAGGTCTTCATCAAGGGTTTAAATAAGGACATAATACCTGAGCCTCACCTTTTTATGCATTCATTAAGGGGTGTGTCCCAATTGGATAACTGGAGAACAGGACATGATTTTCATTCAGAAAGTACCTCTCCAAAAACAGCATATATAAGATACATGTTTGATGATTTCAACCCATTTTCTTCAAGAGAACTAGAGTTTGTTTGTTGAGTGCTTTCGGAGATCTACCCATTGAGCACACCACTATCCGTTTAGACTCATTTGTGTGTTTGTTTTGTTTTTAGGAAGAAAGCATTATCATGTATTTGCTTACTGACAATCCATTCCAACAAGTTCTCCTTAGTAAGAAACATCTGACAAACATTTAATTTACTTCATCTCCCCCTTAATTCAATTTGATGTATTCTTTACTTTCATCTCTCGTTTTGGTCCAAATTTTAACAC
>LKNJ01001344.1:0-95024 GCA_002120245.1 Maccullochella peelii | reverse complement strand
AACTCATCAACTGATTCGGACCAGAGCAAACAAACTATAGGTGTGAAAACGCCCTTAATTTCTATTTTACATAAAAGTAGAGTCCTTTCCAGACTGAGACTGAGCGGTCTTTTGGGATTTTTGGATTTTATCAAGTAGATAAAAAAAGCATACATTCAACTTGTGCCATGCAAATGAATTACAACCACATATGACATACATCATATGACATCATATTGCACATTTCCACCTGGAGAAAAACAAATTGTACTCCTATGCAAAATGATCCGCTGACAAAAAAATGCTGAGAAGTCTTTTTTGACAAACACATTGCTTTTCATGTGGCTGCTTCACAATCAAAGCAGTGTTTCGCCTGTTGAACGCTTTTAATGTGTAAAGCAGCAGAGATAAAGATGTTCCGTTTGCATTAGTAATAACGTAAACACAGCCCTGCTACGATGGGAGGACAGTAAACAGTGAGGCTGTTGTCAGTGAGACAAAATTGCATTGAATTACATGAATGCATTGTTTTCCTGTGAATCCCTCGAGCTTAGGTTGGCAATCTGAATCCAGCACGGGAATGGCCACTTCCCACTACCAATAAAATCTACCTTCTAGAGCGGTAAATACATTGAATGACTACTGCAGAAAAAATGCTGACCATAAATAGTATCAAAACTGGGGGTTGATTTCATAAAAATCTTATGGTTCATAACTTTAAATACTGTTTCTTAGTCACTGTTCTAAAAAATGTAATAATGCTTTTTTTAATCTTACAATATAATTACAATATACTGTGAAACAATATAATTAAAATGAGCACAACCCTCAAAGAATGATGCTGCATGAACTCTTGTGTACACTTTTAGCCAAGAAGTGATGTGTAGTTATACATAGGAACATCCTAGTTCCACGCAGTGAGGTATTAGTTCACATTTTTATATTTTTAAAAGTGCAACATTGGATTAGTATTTGGTATTAGCCAGTATCTTATCCGAGTACCTAGTTTATATCAGATTTGGTATTGGCAGTCAGAGAAAGCTGGATTGGTGCAGCAGTGCATGCTTTAACCCCTGGAAAATACTTAACTCCAGATGCATCAAGATCCGCAGAGACTCATATCTAATTGTGTGGTAGCTAGAGATCCCCAACCCCTAGTGTGTGAGACAAAGAGCAGGAGCTGACAGGTGGGTGAACACCAGCTCTGGTGTCAACTGAAAATACTTTAAGGACCCCCTGACATACTGGTGCAGGGCGTCCAGTGACACATAGTACGCACATACTTATGTCCAGAGACAAACAGAGGGTGTGAGTGAGAAAGAGTGTGTGTGTGTGTGTGTGTGTGTGTGTGTGTGTGTGTGTGTGTGTGTGTGTGTGGTAGTTTTCATGTCTGGGCATGTCTGCTCCCTGCCTGCTACTGGAGACATTGGACCCTGGTAACAGAGCTCTCAGGAAAAGATCATCACCATCTAAATACACACCCAGCCACCCACAAGACCTTTTCATCCACCTGGTCTTGAACTGGACACGCGAAGAATAACAACAACAACAGAAACAACAGCAACAGCCAAGAATCACATGAACAAATCTGTTCATATGAGCAATAATGACAGACAAATGGTAAATCATATCACCTTTGGTCTTAGACGCCCATCCAACCTCTGTACCTAATGGTCAAATCACACCTAAACCTCGCCTATCTCAACCATCCACCCCCATTACACACATACAAACAGCTGTTCACTATCATTATCCCCTCCATCTATGTCATTCACCCCCCAACCCCCACGACGTACCCCATTTCTCTCTCGCCAACGCATGTAAACAACCCTCACATACCCTCCCCCCCAATTTCAAGCACCCCCTCGACCTACCCTGCTATCTATCTAGGCTACCAAACACACACACACACACACACACACACACACCCCCCTACATGCACATGCAATATAAACATCCAGGCAACGCCCCTGCCCCCTCCCCGACTCTGAGGAATGCGTGGACCAGCTGGTGGAGAAAATAAAAACTTAGAAGCATACCAAAACAGGAAATGCATCAGCAAGGGCCTATCTGAGGGCTTTATCAGGCCAGTGGCAGCCCCGCTGAGAACCTGGGTGGCGCCGCATGCTGATTGGCTAATCAAAGTGGCAGCTGTGTCATTACAGGTCAGGAGGTCAGGGGTAATCAAGAAAGGTTACGAGCATGCGCGTGCATGTGTGTGCGCACGTCGGTGTGCGTGTGTTGCCATGGCTATCTAAATAAGGGGAACCTGGAGGAAATGTTGGAGGAACTGTGGGTGATGAGAGAAGATGCCGTGGAGAGAGATAGTAAAGATCAAGTAAGAATCAATCAAAAAAGGCAAAAGGAAAGACGGAGAAAGAGATGAACACACAGAGAGAAAGAACGAGACCTTGCAATCTCCAGATCTAATTGTGTGCATACAGCTAAACTGTATTCCTTTGTTGTTACATTACACTGGATTTCTGTACTGTTTGGCTATTGTGACATTCGTCCCGCTTGTCTCTCGTTTGTTTTTCTTGATAAAAATCACCAATAAACATCTGCTGTGGCAATGCATCTGCGGCACAGACATGTTATTAAAGCTTGATTCATCTGAAGTGAATTGGGCGTTAAGAGTCAAACGTGTGAAAAAGAAACAACAGAGAGCCTCGACTGAAGCCATTCAAAAAAACGGTTGCGTGTGAGATTCCAAACCGGATGGTTAAGACCCTGCTCTGTTCTCTATAATTCATGTTCTCCTCTCCACTGAGCTCTTATGAAACCTACACGTACACACAGGATTTTACTTAGGAGTGAATTTTCCAAATCAGGAGACACATAGGGAGATGGGGAGCCTTTCAGCAAAGCTTGATTACCAGAAAAAGCTTTTCCTTTTATTAGGCTCATGCAACACCAGCAACATGCTTGTGTGCGTGACACACACACACACACACACACACACACACACACACACACACACACACACACACTAATTAGTGTATCAGCCTGCTCCTTCCTTCCAAAGATTTATACGCCTAGAATGCTGACAGATACATTTAAGTGAAAGTAGGGCTGCATGACTCTGGATAAAAGGAGAATTGTGATTTTCTCACTTAGAACTGATGCTACAAATTTTTCTCCCAATTCTTAGTAAAAACATTTCATAAAAATGTTGCCTCTGTGACATTCACTGTGCCTATAGGAGCTCACTGGACATAGTGACCACCAAATAATGCTCCCGTTAAAGGGGTTTGTGCAGTTAGAGAACAAGTTTACTTGGCCTTGATGATATTGTATTTTGTGGTGATATTTAAGGTGTTTAAAATTGTGGCGTTGCACTGTGGAGCAGAACAATGAAGTCAATGTGCAGTATACATGCTTTTGACTGTCATCATCGTCTTTCTATCCGTAAAAGTTAGGAACAGCAGAATATAAGAATAATTTTGCCAGAACTGGGGTTAGATAAATGTTCTTCCTCACCATCAAAAGACTAATTTTGTTTTAATTGTTGATGTTGACTCAGTTTAATACTGCTGCACTCTCTGTCCTTCACGTTAGATGTTTTTGTTTTCTGCCCTGCACAAGCATGACAAGGCTCACGTGACAGGTTGTCACTAGTCACTGTTGGCTGTGGGTTCATTTAAAAAAATAGTTAATACTATACTATAGGTAACACTAATGTAAGAAAATACAAAGAATAGATATCTTTAATCCTTAAAGCTTAAATTTCAAGGACAGTTGCATTGTCCATTCCTCTATTTATTTTGATTGGTGTGCTAAAGATTTACAGCCTAGCCAGCTATTGTATTAGGCTACTGAAAAGCAGCCTAGCATAAAGGAGAAACATTGTCACGCAACAATTACTAGTGGTATAAATTGAAATTGCAATTTTCACATTATGAATCGTCCAGCCCTATGTGAAAGAGAAAAATGAGACAGACACAGAGGAGAAGAGAAGAGAGCACTGGGGGAAAAGTGGCAGAAGTTTAAAAAAATGTTAATTGGCGTGATAAGCAAGGGTGAGGCAGCACAGGGAAGGGAAGGAAGCAGAGCGGCAGACAGACAGACAAGGCTGGGTGAGGAAAGCCTGTGTTTGCGTGACAAGGTGGAAAGGAGGAAGAGGGAGGGAAGGAGAGCGGGAGCCATCATGATCCAAATAGTTCAAAATAATAAAATTCCACACAGATAAGCAAGATTTCCCCGTCAGCCCGATCGCCTGATTCAGCACCTCCAGCTCCACAGAGCCAGGGCTCATGGGGGAGAACAGGAACGGGAGGAGGGGGAGGAGCGGCCCCCCATCCTATACCCCTCTCCACCACCACCACCCCTCAGCCCAGCCAGATACACACAGTCACATAAATACACACAACCCTAGAGGATCTATTGTTAAGCAACAAGGAGTCAATAACAGATAGGAAATCTAGCGAGAGAGACCTAGGAGGCTAGTGAGAGAAGCTGTACAGCAAAACGTTGCCATCTAGTGTCAGTCAAACAGAGAGGAGAGCCAGACTTGGCCACAGCTTCCCTCTCATAATCACTCTCAATACAGCTGTTTCTTTCTCTCTCCCCTTTTCAGCTGTGTCACAACTCCTCCATGTTTGTCACTCAGTCTCTCCCTCTGTTTGTTTGTCTCTCGCTCCCTCTCCCTCCCTCCCCGTTCTCTTTCACTTCGAGTGATGCCTTCCCCGTGGATCGAGCGGGGGTGGAGAAAGCGACAGAAAGAAACACGGGAAATGAGCAATTTGAATGAAGCTACCACTTATTCTACAACTGTTGGTCCAACCCCATATCTTGTTTTGTTCTGTGGTCGTCGGGTCGAGACATCGCTTTGGGGCACCGAGCAATCTGACTGGTGCAACTGGTTTGCTGCATTGCTGTCAGTGACTGGGGCCCTGGAGAGAAACCTTGACACCTTATTTACTACTTTTATGAAAACTTGGCCACCAGGCACATAAACAATAATACAGAGTGGTGTATAATACATAGTGGCTAAATGAGCTCTGTGTGTGTGTGTGTGTGTGTGTGTGTGTGTGTGTGTGTGAGTGTGAGTGTGAGTGAGAGAGAGAGAGAGAGAGAGAGAGAGAGAGAGAGAGAGAGAGAGAGAGAGAGAGAGCTCTGCTTTTAATATGTGCAAATATCCCCACAAGAGTAGAAAATCTAAAAAAAACAGTTTTTTTAGGTTTTTTAGGGTTTAAGTTTGTTTAAATACATTTGAATACATGGATGTGACTTACAGATAAAAATTGCTTCATACCACACTGAGCTTGTGTAATGTTTTAATGTTCTGGAAATTACAATTTTATAAAAAGAAATGCATTTAAGATATGTGTAAATGGGTCCTCCGATGTGGAGAACTAGATCGTGACTACTATCAAAAACAGTGACATCATTGGTTTATGTGTAAACAAAACTAGCTGCTCACTTCATGACTACTAAAGGTCGGCATCGTGACAACACCTTGGACCATCTGTGTGCCTGCTCTCCCTTCTGCTGCAAAGTTTTCACTCATCATCTACTTTCACTACTTTCGCCCTTATGCAGACTCTACTCTGACTGTATGAAGTGAGCTTTTGTCCACAGATAAACTCTGTTAAATGGAGCTTGTGTGGAATTTGTGCAACCACACCCCACAAAAGGACAGACTTGCGGCGATGCTTACAGACTCCCAGCTAGCCCAGATGACCGTAGATGCATATGGACTTCTAATCTCTGTGTGTTCATTAGGTGTATACACACTGTCAAACAACTGTTAACTAGTGTGGATTTTTGTGCTAAATGGTTGCAAGCATCCCCACAGGTGCCTGGACGTGCCATGCGGTGCCCAACACGCAAAGAACACAAACTGCTGTTCCTCCCTTCTGACCTCCTCTGAAAACAACTTGAGGAAAATGTCTGAGATTCCTTTCTTTACACGGATACCATCACAGTCTTTCAAGAAAATGATGGAGAACCTTCACTTACGTGTGTTCTGAATGTAATTTTCTCAATATCTTCAAAACTGTTTCCTTTAATACAATGGAGGTGCAACCACAGAACTGCAAATAAAATTTAAAAAAAGTTATTTTTCAAAAATCCTGTAAGCTATGTTAAAATACAACATGTCGTCAGATCAGTGATGGTCAATCCAACCAGCTGTTGACAATCTGCTGCTTGGACATTGTTACTTTGATAGCATGCATCTGACATTTACAGCACAATGTGACACTAAACTGGATCATTCAGAAATGCTGAGACTGGTCAGGCATCCCATTCATATATTCACAGCGTCACCCTCCGTGAGCTTTCAACATGCACTCTGAGCACTCAGCCCACTGAAGTGCTGCAGCTGGCACCAGCCAGCAAAGCTCGCTTGCAAACTAGCTGCCACTCAAAAGAGAAAAAATAACTCCTCCTCTGACCAAAACTCACCACAGCCTTTTCATTTACATGCCCGGCAGAGAGTTCTTTATCGTAAATGTCTGACTGACAATAATGTCACAGAACAATGACTGAAAACATTTAAAAATGACTATAATTTCAGAAGAGGAGTGCTTTCTCTTTTATGAAAAGCACCAGATTGGGTGTACGAAGGTTTCAAATGGAAGCAAGGTTTAACTGGAAATGCTGCACTTCAGCTGTGAGATGGGCCAAGAGAATTTAATGAGGGTAAACCACAGGGTCCGACATGCATTATGAGAATGATTGGCTGCAAAAAAGCCTCCTTCTCTACAAGGCACATTCAAGTCAACTTTGAAACAGGATTTGCTGCAAAAATGCTACAGGTTTTCCTGATAAGAAAAGTGATGTGACTTGCTTAGTAAACAATACAATATCCTTAAAAACCTGAGGAAAAATGTTATTACACAAAAGTATAGTGAACCACACAAGAAATCTAATTACACCTACTGTACATGAAGTAATGTCTACAACAGAGGTCAAGAAGGGCAATGCAGAATGGGATTTTCCAACATCAGCCCTTTACAGCATTAAATAGGTGGAACAGTATGAATTGACTGCGAAAATCAGAAACAAGTGTTACCCTGAGCGTAGTGGCTAGAGTTAGCCCTTTTAGACTCAGCTAGTCCTAGCGGTGCATGAAAGCAGTCTGACCCTATACACACCAGACCCACTGATGTGCAGCCACACCTAAAAGCAGTCTGATGGACTCAAGATTTTTCATTTTGTACTGCCGTTTTTGTCACACCCCCCCCGGTCCCACACACACACAGCCTGTTCCCCCTCCCCCTGATCGCTTTGCCCTGTCTCTGGACCTCTCTGCTCTGGCATGACTCCATCATGCCCTTAGTCACCTCTCCTGTGTGAGCCCCTCACACACACACACACACACACACAGTGCACATTTCACACATGAAGACGCTATCTCTTCCCCCGTTACTGGGGTCCCCCCTAAGGAAAATGGCCGTCACGGAACCCCACTAAACGCATGCCCTTCCCTCAACCACAAACCAAGAATAAGGGTGTGTGTGTGTGTGTGTGTTTGGGGGGGGATTACTGCAATATTAGCTGATGGAGGGAGCATGGGGGGGGACCGCGGTGTGAGCGTCGACCCACAGAACACTCTCCCACATGTGGAGTCAATTAGGAACAATCTTGTTTTCTACCCACCGCTGCAAAAGGAAGGAGGGTTTTCTGGGGCTTTGTGTGTGTGTGTGTGTGTGTGTGTGTGTGTGTGTGTGTGTGTGTACACACGAGAGAGAGTGAGGTAGGAAGGGGAGTTGAGAGAGCATGTTTTTCCGAAAACCTGCCAGAGAAATAGGCCGGATATTCGGTTTTATATCAAGCCATTTTCAGCACAAAGCGCCTGCATCTCAGTGTTTCTGCTCGCTGTTCACCATCAAATGAACATGACTTCAGAAACCCGCGGCATGATTGCGACTACAGAGCGAATGACAGTTAAGGAAAAACATCAGTCCTCTAGGGCTCAGCATGCATGAATGATGCACACGTCACAGATGTGTGTGTATGCTGTTCTGCTTCCTCACACCTATCATCGTCATGTGCATCTGGTGAGACAGAAGCATCACTACTGACTCCGCTAGGAATTCCAGATCCACACAAAATCACAGGCCACTTCCTTGGTGTCAGACAAGAGGAAGTCTCCCCTTTAAAAGATTCATGTCTGCTTCAATTATGTATTCTCTTTCAAATTGTCGTGTTTAGGCAATTTTCATTATTCATCCATTCCAAGATTGATGGCTCCCAGTCGGGTGGGCGGCGAGGCATAAACAAGCGTCTACACCGCTGTTGATTTATCTGGGCAAGATCAAAACGGCAGGCACAAAACAAAGGCCCCTTGCTTTTCACGTCTGCATCAAAGGCGCATTAACTTGACTTGACTTTTTTGACATTTTTTTGGGGGGGGGGGTGTTGTTTGATTTCAAAGAGTAACAGACTTCAAACATTGGCAAGACATGCAGGGAATGGGACTTCCTGACCGAAAGCTCACAGGTGTGAAGGCAACGGCCGTGATGCAATGAGGGAGTCTGGGCTGACACACCAACATCGAGAGTGTCCCTCCAAACACACACACACACACAAAGTGCACATAATTGCTCACATTCCATCTATGGAACAAAACACAAGCACAGAAAGGAGAGATGATAACCATATATCTCAACATTTCCTGTAATAAGTCTGGCATGTAACCAAAGACGACCTTTCACCTTCAGGCCCTGCAAGAACCCACACTGCTGCTTTCTCAAGAGGGCAGCCAGAGTTTGTGACCCACACAGGAGAGCGATGCAAGGTAGGGCTGTGTGATTTGTGTGCATGTGTTTGCACGAGAGGCTTTCTCATGAGAACGGGGAATAACATCTGACATGGCAGGTAAAGGACCAGTGCTTGTTACATTTTTATTTGCATGTGTGCACACCGATTTTGTTGCATCTGTTCATACCTGTAAGTGTGTGTGAAGTGAGTTTGCCTGCCCCTCAGGGCTCTATGGGGGAACATCAAATAACCCATCTCACCCAGTGAGTCCCCCCTTCAGAAATAGCCCATGATACTAAAGCTGAAGGCTCAAGGCCCCCAAAATGCCCTTTCCCCCTGGGTGTTGTGTTTAATAATGCAACCCCAACAATTAAAAAAATAAAATAAAATAAAATAAACACAGAGGGCCAAGTGTTAGAGAGAGAGAGAGAAAGTTGTCGTGGAGAGGTCTCCACCTCCCACTGTGTACTGGACAGGAGTCAATGAGCTCATGCTACTCAAACAACACACCGAGCAGAAAAGACTGGAAGTAGGAGGATGAGTGTGTGTGTGTGTGTGTGTGTGTGTGTGTGTGTGTGCATGCGTGTGTGCGTGTCTTCTCACCAGCTGAACGTAGGCTACTTTATAATCAGGCTGCTTAACTTTCTGGTTTAGGTGATTCCTCTTCTTGTTGGAGCCTGAGAAACAAAGAGAACAGCAGGTACTGCGTTTGTTGACAAACAGGAATGAGTGAACATCAGCAAATTCAGGTTGTCAGACAGCAGACAGTGGGACGGAGTGATGATGATGACATTTATGAATATGATTAAGAATCAGAATCAGAGTTCTTTTTTATTGCCAGGTATATTTGCACATACAAGGAAAGTGACTTGGTGAGGATGGTGCATAAAAACAAGATAGCAAAAATATTTAAAAAACAGAATTACAATAAATAGAAATAGAAATAGAAATAGAAATAGAATAATTGCACTTGGTTCGGGGAAGGGGTGGGGGGTAGAGTCCCATAGTCAGTGTGAGGCAGGGGGCTTGTTAGTGAGAGTAGGGTTGGGCAATATGACGATATACCGTGAAGGGCAAGCTACCGCTACTGAGGTAGCTTGCCCTTTAAAATCTTGAGCTGTATTAGGACTTGTTGGGCTATGTTGCAAAGGAGTGAGCAGTACTGCTTTTGCATCAATGTAATGAAGTGCCTCAATCTGAAAGGTATTTAATTCACTGGATTAGACAAATTACATATGCTGTGATAGAAGTCCACCTCCAGCTGACAGTCAGGAAAATGACTAAAGCACTATCCTGACATCTATTTACCTGCACAGCAATTATCACATTACGTATCATTCGCATGTGAACAACAGATATTTAACTATACATTTTTGTTCATTTCCCTGCAGAACAAAGAATACTTCGTGTGTGCGTGGTAAAGCAGAGCCTGATCTTGTTGACTATGGAAGGCAGGTTAACCTCTTTCCCAGCTGGAGATGATGATGACATCATCCTCTCTCCTGTCAGACATCTACAAGTCTCAAAGACAGGGGAGTGCATGTGTGTGTGTGTGCGCACGTAGATGTGTGGGCATTTGTGTGAGTGTGTGTGTGTGGAGGCAGGCTAGGAGTCTGGCTTCAAATAAATTAAAAGGCAATTTTACTAAACTTACAGGCACCTCACACAGGTAACTCAATTTTTTCGTTATGACAAAAACTCAACAATCAATGATGGATAATGACCAGAGCATCAAACGGTTCCTCTCTGTCTTAGAACTCTAATCTCAATGAGACCTTGATGGTCAAGTCAACAGGACCTCTGAGTTACTGCCATTGCCATGGGAACGGTTTATGACATGAAAAACAAGGGAAACATTCCGCTGTAATGAGTCATTTGTGTGTGTGTGTGTGTGTGTGTGTGTGTGTGTGTGTGTGTGTGTGTGTGTGTGTGTGTGTGTGCGCACGTGGTACGTGTAGCTAGTAATCACTAGCCCGGCAGCCCACTGCTCAGGGAAATCCCTGAGCAGGGTTGTAAACCCCCCCTCCACACCCCCCTGGCTAACTGGAGGCCCCTGTGTGGGTGGGAGACAGAGGTAATGAAGAGTGTGTGACTCTGTGTGTATGTGTGCTTGTGATTGCCGAGGAAATCCACAGGGAAATGCTACAACCTTTGAAAGCAGACACTGACCTGTTCCCCCATGAATAAAAAAAACACACAGGAGACACACACACACTGCATGCACGCCTTGAAAAGGTACAAAGTGTGTTTCTCTTAATCCACATATCCCTTTCCTAACACATACAGACACACAGACAGAGCTTTCATACAACACTCGCAAACGCAAGCACAATTTATCCCACTTTGAGATTGCGGTTTGGCAGCCAGCTATCACGTTACAAATCCCAGGCCGGAGGGGTAACCATGGCAACTCCTTCCAAAATACCCCTACCGTCCATGAAGGGAAGAAAGGGTCGTTTGCGCCCCTCACTCTCCTCTGTCGATTCCTGTCTTTACGCTGTCAGTGGAGTGGAACTCCAGACGCAGACAGGGATACCTTCTCTGACACACCTCAGGATCACCAGGGGCCCTGAGCCGCCCCTTTCTTCTCCATGCCCCTCTGTCCCCCCACAGCTCACTGCTTTCCTTCCACCCACCCTCCCGAGGGGCTTTCCTTTTCCCTTAGCTTTTAATGACACACCTAATAAACAGCGTTAATGGGTCCTCCACACTGTAGGCTAGGCTAAGCTAGGCGCCTCTCTCCTCTTCCCTCCACGTCTCCTTCCCAGTCTCTCCTCCAGAGGTAGAGGGGGCTCCTTGTGGCCCTTCAGGCGCAGCACAGAGGGGGCTCGTGCCTCTTCTTCTCAGTCTGTCCCTCAGCATTGCTCAAACTTCAAGCCAACCATATTTCCTCTCCTTCTGTCTTCCATGAATTTGCAAATACTTGTAGTATTCAAACAAATCAGTCCATGCAAACTTAAGCCGTTTCCTCCCCCAGTAAAAAGTCAAAAGGATCATTAAGTCAGTGATATAACACTGTTGGCTCTATGATCATCTTTGACAAGGGGGTAGGAGGGGATGGGGTACCTAGGGCCCTGAAGCTGCAAGTTTGTAAGTGAATAGTATGTGTTTGTGTGGAGGGAGCGTGGGGTGTCCTGGGACAGCTGGAGGCTGGAATGCTACAGCAGCAGATTGTCAGATAAGCAGCTGTGTGTGTTAGGGGGAAAGGAGAGCCAGGCACGCTAACCACTACCTCAACTAGCCGCTGGAAAACACTCCCGCTGCTGCAAGTCAATGGGAAGACCATCTACATTGCGAGCTGAAATTGCTAATCGCTGCTAACCACTGCTTACGGTCTCCAAAACAGAATCAACTTGACTTTATGCTTCCTAAAACAAAAATCTTTCTGTGAATTCCATACACCATAACCAAAATTTAATTAAAAAACTGTCAACTGGTTATATAACCTTAAAAGGATGCCCAAGTTATTTTCATCAGGACAAAAATATTAATAAAACCTCAGATGTAGTCCAGTAGGTTTTCTGCATTTTAGCAGCCATCAAAAGGCTCTTGGAGCCTGAACTTTCTATTACAAATTAACCTTAAAAATGAACTATGAGTGAACAACTAACTGTGAATTTATCCACACGACAACAATAATACAATTGTATTTTGCAATATTTTTGTAAAACGATTGTCCATCAACATACTGTGCATGTGGATGGATAGCGATAGGGGGATTATGCTGTAAGAGTAGTTTGACAAGCTTCAATTGATGCTTTGATACTATTTTCTGCTGTGAAAAGTTTTCGTCCTTTGTAACATGAATTCAGGTTGACCACAGCTACTTCCAACTGTATACAGTCATCCTACATGCCTTCAGATAGTGAATGTTTGATACTTTAAAAACACACTTTAGGTGGAGATGGGGCTGTACAGATTGCCGAAACATTTACAGTGATAGTAGTATATCACTGTATAAAATTGTTTCATATCAATTGACACAATATGACTATTGGTGTATTGGATTTTCATCATTCATATTCATCATGTTATCAAATTAACTATTTATATACTTTATATTTATATAGGCAGAGTTTTATACACGGTGGAAGTTAAGAGCTTAGCATACTGAGACTGTGCACAACAGCTGCAGTACAACTTTAGGATTTTAATTTGGATGAAATGTTTGTGGCTTGGTATTGCATACCGTGAATCAAATGTTTTCACCACTGCCTTAACACCCTCTCTCTCTCCACAGGGTCAGTGACTCAGGCAATGATGTCCGTGTTGTTTTAAAAAAATTTTTAAAAATCTCAATTTTAATTTGTTATTTTTCTTTGTGCTCCTGGTACTCTGTACACATACATACATACATACAGACAGACATACATACATACACAAACACACTCAGAGCACTTAATGTGATGCAACAAATAAATACATTCTATAACAGAAACAAAGAAAAAGCCAAATCTATTTCATGACACAGACCTCTACAGGGGTAATGTTTATGCCAGTTATCACTTCCACCCAGAAGAAACAGAAGAGAAACAATATTACAATTGCTACATACAATTGCACTTGCAGGTATAAATAAAATTGTATAGAACTGAATCAAAATCTGTGTGTCTCAGAGGGTATGATTTGAATAATAATCTTACATGTTAAATAAGAGATCTGGCTACAAGTATCTGAAAATTAGCTTGGAATCATTCTCAAAAATGTATCTTATCTACCTAAAAATGTTACGTGAGTTAGAGGTTTCGGACTCCGAAACCAGTGGACAGACAGTGCCAATTCTAAAAGACCCATGGATAATTAGACCAAAATGTAGTTGACATACCCAAACATACCCAAACAGAGAGAAAACACCAATCCTGGCAGCAGTATGATGTGCCAACAACTATAGAGCAGCTGCTGTCGAAAAAAGTACTTTCATTCTCCATCTCACGTCAAAAACACATTTTTCTCATGTGTACGACACTCCACATGATCAGAAATTACTGTGAGTCCACTCGATTCTGACATTAAGACATATTGGCACACAGATCCTAGACTCGGGGCAATACAGTGGGATCCTACCTGACTCTATTAGACAAAATATAATTTAGACCCAGTCCTCACTTGGGTCCCGGGTTGGGTCTCAGTTACTAGGACCAGAATGGACCTGTGAAGACCTATAGCATGAGCTAGTGCTCACACTTCTGTAAATAACTGTCGGTAGGGCTAGTGAAAAATGTATTGCTATCCAGTAGTACCTTCACTATCGGTAAATCTATGAGAAATGTAAATATTTTATGAGGTAGTGTCAGTCACTCCAGGTTCTGGAAATGTAATAGCTCTCTGTATGTGCTTGTGCAAAGCAGTGAAGACACTCACCAAACTGTATCCTGGTGCGGACTGCTCCTACAGGGACATTATAGATCTTCTCCAGGTAGTTCTTTATGTCACACTTGGTCATTCTGTCCAGACATGTCCAGAAGAGACAGAGAAGGAAAAACACACACAAATAGGGAGGGAGAAAGAGAGACAGGAGAACAGGGTTATGCAAGGCATCCAGCAACAGAGTTTGCATGGGGTAAGGAGTGGTTTTGAATGTGTGTATGAGACGGAACGGAGTGAGGGAAGATGTTGCAGTCCAGCACTTGCAGTGTTACATGCTGGATCGCTGTCCATCAAATAACACCACATTCACTTAATTGACACAGACATAGAAATTATACAGCCTATTCCCAAACTGCATTCCCATAAACCCTACTGTTATATTACCTGCTGTAACGGACAGGCCACTCCCCTATAAACCCTTATTTAGCTTTTATTCTCTGGACCATAAAGTGGAGAGAAGAGAAATGTGAGTGTCAGTGTTCATCCAATTACATGTCTGCATGTATTGATCGTGCCTGGTGAAACCCTACACAGGAAGTGGGCCTGGCACCAGCGGATCCCGTGGGCCAGCCCAGCTAAAGCTAGCCCAGTGGGCAGCATTTGGAACGTATTGCTCCGACCAGAGGAAGAAAGGCTTTTAACTGCTAATCAATCTAGCCAATTGGATTAGCCTGGTAGAGAGCGCTTCCCAAATGCGTCTGACAAAGTGCTTAATAGCGATGCTGTGGTTTGACATGAGTGCCTCGGATATGGCGTCTTCTATCACCTCGTATGTTCCTTTGATAGAACAGGATAATGTAACATTCCCTATTTTTCAGAGTAAACAGCACAATACCTTGAGCTTACCAATATTAGGTGAGGCAAACATTTGCATGAGAAAATCCCATCTGTGAACACAAAGACTCTTTGTACCTAAGAATGATGTAATATATGTTTCCATGCTGTACAAACAATTGCCTTTTCCTCTATAATACATTACATTTTGGCAAAGCTGACACTGATGTAGACCTAGAACACTTCCATTTGACCTGCTAAGTTCTGTTTATCGAGAGAGGCAAGCTTACATTTACGATACTTGAGTAACTCTTTCCACATTTGATTCCACCGTTATAGAAAGCAGGATGGTTTAATGTGGTGACTCCTGAGTATGATAGGGTTTTTCTACCAAACATAACTCCAGGCAGCTGCCTTTGAGAGATGAAAGAACTAAGCACTAACTGAGCTCTCCCTCTCAGAGCTAGTACTGGTCTAGGACCACTGGGGGTGTTAGGGTGAAGGAGTTTCTGCATCACTGTGTGAAGAAAGGTGTAAACAAACTTGTTATGGCCTCTTTAGGGCTATTTGTCTCCCTTTACCGAGTTGAGAAAGATGTGTTTCCTAAGATGTGGCATATAGATGCGCCTTTCTGCTCCATTTGCACCCACCTCCCCCCATAACCCCCGTCTCACAGTGTGTGTGCCAGAGGGCTGTGAAACAGAGCGGAGTGATCGGGGGTACTTGGAATAAAGAGAGAGTGATTGCACTGAGAGACAGGTTTTCCTAGAAAGCAGGGGCAGGAAACTGGAAGAGAGGAAAGTGGCTTAGGGACTGCAAGGTCTCCTCTGGATCATTAGCAGGGAACACTGATCCTGATTAATGAGAAGAACATTTCTCTATCTAAATCCTTCTGCTTTTACCACTCCAATTATCCAGCCACCACAAACATAGAGAGAGCATATATGAAGCATGCACAAGCACAGTCATGTCTGTTACTCTGCACAAGATGCCATGAATGTGCTACAGGTATTAGCTGTGTCCCAATAAAGGACACAAAAATAAAACAATAAGAAAAAGAAAAATCAAGAACACATCATTTCAGCTACAAACTGGAATCCAGTCTGAGATAAAGCCTTGGGCTGAAAGCTGAGGAGAAAATGTCAAGTTAAGCATGTACATAAACAAGGCTAAACTTAGACAAAGGGCGTGGTGTCTCCAATAGTGATGCAGGCAGCATCTGATCATCATCCCAGTATAAACACCCATCTGACTCCACAAGCTAACCTTTCACACTTCTGCCTCACAGGAAGAGTGAAAACCTGTCTTCAGCAACTGCCAAGGCTAAAGGCATCGTTCCTCAGCAACTGGTATATATTTATACGCAAACACACATGCTACAAAGATTCCTCACCCAAGATGATGAAAGAACTCCAAACACAAAACCTAGAAGGGCATCAGATGACGCAGACGATGGATTAGGTTCAATTATGGTCCGTTGTTGCTGAGCAGGTTTAAAAAAACAGGCACACTGGCATCATTGTCAGAAAACAATTTAAAAAGTTATATTGTTCTGCATTGTTTAAGGGGAGGTGTAGAAGGGAGATGTGACCTAAATCTGATATCAAGTGGTGCTAAAACACGTCTCTGAAGGCATGCAGGCATGGATGAAGAAACAGCCCCGCTGTGACAATACAATACCTCTGTCAACTGCTCTCAAATGTAATCCTGCCTCTGCAATGAATCTACATGCTCTTGGATATTTCCTATTCTCAAATGTGGGCTAAATCACACTGAGCCAAGGAGATTGTGAGTATCAGTTCCAGTAGTTTAGGGCGGTCCATTTACACCTGTGCCCCAAAAGCATATGAGAGATGTAGGTGAAAGGGCACAATTGGAAAAGTGCAAGGCAGGACAGAGACAGCTTTGACAGTCTGACAATAAGGACAGTGAATGTATTCTGAAAGCTCAGAGCTAAAAGAACATCTGCCAGGTGAATGGGTGGTGCCTCTGTTGTACAGAAAGGATGCCCTATACTGACGACACCCACTCACAATGATCGTCAACCACAAATAATACACAACAAATATTGACTGAAACACTAAGGTTTAGCAGATCTGGATTTTTGGCTGAATAATGGTTGTAGATGAAAACCCTATTTATACCTGATGTTAAAGAAAACAAGAAATGGGGACATCCTAGTGGTCTAACAAAGCGCATCCCCGGTTCGATACCAGCGGAGTACCTTTGTTGGATGTCACCCCTCTCCCCAATCTCTCTCCATGTTTCCTGTCTATCTCCATGGCTGTCAAATAAAGACAAAAATGGCAAAAGTTATTCTTGAAAAAAATTATAATAATCAGCAACCAGGACTGCGGTAACTTTTACATACTTTTAATTTTTGTTTGAACAAATTGAGTTATTTTGTAGTCAGGATTATAACTAGATTAATAAGTGAAGCACTATCAGCATGCTTATAAAGTAAGGCACTCTACTACTACAACTGTACTGCTTTGATTCAAAAGATCAAGGAAAGTAGAATTTAGAGGGCACGGCTTTCAATGGGATAGATCATTTTTACTTGAAAAATCAAGACATCAATGAAATCTCTATGTACGCAGACGACTCAGCAGTATATATGGCAGCATCCTCAACTGATGAATTTGTTAATGCTTTACAAAGGGAATTGCAGTTGGTGGTGGAATGGGTTGTAAATACCAAAATAATTCAAAATGCTTCTAAAATGTAAAGTATTGTGTTTGGGTCAGTTTAAAACAGACTCTGTATAGACACTGTATTTCAACAATGTTACTACTGAACAAGTTCATGAGACTAAACTTTAAAGGTACAAAACTGGACAGCAAGTTGACCTAAACAGGTTGATAAAATGTGCAAAATGAGAAGAGGTCTGTCAATTGTCACATTTTAGGACAGCATATTTGCAAAATACTATGACTACATGAAATTCTTCACCAGTGCACATTATCCACAAAAATAACAAAGCCAGGTTCAAAGTTTCACTCAAACCAACAACTCCTGAGGCATCAGTTATCTTCAATTTGATAACGTAATCAAATGTGTATGTATGAACACATTAGTGCTATTACTGTACTCAGTGTATTGCTGCCACCTGCAGGTTTGACCCATAATGACCTATTTTCACAGAGTGGGAAGAAGTACTGGTGTAGACCCTTTTATCGGGTTAACAATAAACAGTTGGTTTAGCGGTGGGAAAGTGGGCAAGTGAGTAAATGTTAAGTGCAAAACTATGCTTTTCTGGTAGTTTAGTTTCATCTTCGGGTAGGATTAGTGGTCATCATGGTGAGTCATGTCTCAAAAATGGTGTGTGTACTCCACTGTATAAACTGAATGCCGTGCCACAGTCCTTGTAAATTAGTAATCGCTGAACTACATTTGATCCAAAGAATGGGGGTGTTGCTGTTGTCATGTCCTTCTTGTTTTACGACGAACATTACTTTATATAGGGATGATTCAGTGACCATCATGCCTCTTGTGGCTACCATGAATCCTCCTTGGAAAGGTTGCTTGTTTTAGTAACTTGACTTGGCAAACCACTGGAAAGCTTTTAATGTGGCTCCTTGTTTGATAGAAACTGGGCTGCATCTACATTTGGGCTTTTTATGGTTACTTTTAGCTTGGCAGATCAACTTTAAGTATTACAAGGGAATGGAAAAGAAGAGGATGCAGCCACACATAGAAGTGATGCAGAGTTGTACGCGACAGGCGCTTATTGCAGTTTGGAGGAACCTCAATCCTTCAACACATCATCAACTATCTGCCCCCTTTTTCCTGTATGCAAGTTGCCTTATGTTGCCCTGTAAAACCATTTATAAAAATGGTGACTGCTAAACCCCTATTAAAGCTGACACAGATGTTAATTTGTCGATAAAACTCATCAACCCAATTGTCTGAATTGCTCTTGCATCAGCTAATACTGCAAAATTATGTAATGGTACAAGCGGGAAATATCATGATGACACACATGCCAAACACCGGAAAAATGTATTAGCAAAGCGGAACAGTGTACAAAGGTAGACCTTTACCATCAATGACTGAAAGAAAGGTCAACTTTTAGACTATAAACTGTGGTCTCAAAAGAACAGGAGCATTCCTCAATAAACCCACAGCTGAATTGTCCCTGACATGTTAGCGTTGCGTGTTCTAATAAGCCTCACAGACTTAGGTAAAGGTGTAACCTTTATTAACAAATTCTAGGGTAAACATCCAAGGTACACCAAACAGTCCATACACACACACATGAACACACACAAACATCAAAGTACATTGTGTCAGAGCGGCTTAGTGGTGAGAATGAAACAGGAGAGTTGTTTTCTGCGCAGATGAAAGGCAAAAGAAAGCCGCTCCTCATTGTAAGTCTGCCCCATTGTCAGGTTTGAGTCGAGATATGCACACTCACTACTTTAACCCTCCCATCTACACAGACAATACATGCACAGAAGTTGCTCAACACTAAGTATCAAGATCATAATAGCAGACTTTGTTTAGAGGGAAAGCCATTGAGGAACCTGAGACTTAGGGAGAGAAGAGACAGTTGAGAAGTTGAGAAGTTGAGAGTATAAGAGCAGCGTGTGAAGGATTACATTTATTGTCCAGGTTTTGGACTGACAATAGAACAGAAATAGATCAAAGAGCAGGTCATCAGGAGTCACTAAACTCCTTACAGAAAGACCGGTCAGTAAAGACTCGACAGTTAGTTACACTCCACTACTGGCACGCTAAATGACTTCCTATGACATATACTGGGGTTAATTAGCGTGAAAAATAACCCAGTTTCCAACTAGAGCCCCGTGTTTATGAAGTGGAACCGGCGAACAGAAACAGAGTGATTGCCATGACGATCATAACATTGTTTGATCCAACAGGTACTGAACCGTTGTCAGAATGGAAAGACAATGTGAGCTGCTATGTAGCAGGGTCATGTCTGAATTACAGTGAGAAACCGCAGCATGGTCTGGTTTCATAGTTATTAGACAGCATCGTACCATGAAATGTGACTGAGTAGTAAACTGAACACAACGTTCAGCTTTGTGTTCTTTTATTTGTGTGTGTGTGTGTGTGTGTGTGTGTGTGTGTGTGTGTGTGTGTGTGTGTGTGTGTGTCTCTCAACGCTGGCTTCTAGCCATGCCAGGTGAGGCACAAGAGGTGTGTGTGTGGGTGTAAACCCAGAAATTTGATGATGTTCCTTCTGGAGCAGAGAGCAAATACTAACATAGCACAAAAGGTTCAGGAACAATCAAAAAGACAAACAAATACTTCCTTCCAACAGGTAGAAAGAGAATTACAAGAGAACACAGGCCAGGTGTCTCAAACAACAAGTGCCAAAGAGGGATTGGTTTTGGACGCGTTGCAAAGCGTTTAAGAAAAGCACAATAAACAGCAGACTACAGGGTGGGACAGAGGGAGAAGACAGACAAAGACATGTGCAGATGATAGCAAGTGAGTGGTACTGCAAACAAGCAAGAAAACTAGAAAAAATCTATAGAAAACAAGACAGACAACCATGGATATCTAGCTCCCAGGTGTCATTGAGATAAAGGCCACCTTGTATTATTGCCCTAAGAACATCAACAATACCACTTCTCATTAACAGCTGCTCAGCACTACAACTTACCCACGCTAACAGCGCCTACCCTCGAGAGTCAGAACTACAACAGCTTTCACTGCCGTAATGACTCAGACTCATCAATAAGCTGGAGGGGGGAGTGATATTTGGTTTGTGTCACTGTCTCTCCATGTGTGTCCATTTACTACATTGTGTGTATAAAAAGTAAAAAATAACAGTGTTTCAAGCACACACTGAGGCCCCAGCAGCATATCAATCAACCATGCACCTCTCCCAGGCTTCAAAGACTGCATGAAAAAAAAACCCTTACACACCCTTATAAAACACACACGCACCCTGCACTTACCCACTTTTGTGCATATATACACAAAGACACACACCATTCTCACAAACTGACTCACCCACACTGACAAGCGCGCACACAGACACACACACACACAATTACATAAGCACCCTAGGAGTTTGGCAGAGAAGAGGCAAGAATCAGAGTGGGAGGCCAGGCACCTGGATGAACAGATTATGGTCTAAACCCCACCAGAGACACATAGATGATCTGCCTCAAACTTCAATTTTTCTCCCTAGTGTGGGCTCTGGCCCTCTCACTGCCTGAGGAGCACTGCTAACCTCAGTGACCTTGGCTCGCAGAGGTAGTCAAAATCAGCTCATCACTATTAAGTGCTGACTGGTAAGGACCTCCTGTTGAGTTTTATGACAGAATATGTATTGTCCAAACCCACCAAACTGACTAGTCGTAAGACAAAAAAACAACACATTAAAATAAGGAGGCTGTAAAGTGGTGTTATATATAGAAAACTCCATTAGACACAAGTTTTGGGGAATGATCAAGAGCAGTTTGCTTTCATTTTCTGTGTAGATATTAATATTGGCTCGTCTTGGTAACTATTGAGGCTGTCACTCCACCTGGTGGCCATGATGCAAAACTGCAGCTGCATAATACTGGTCCAAAAACACAATACCAGTGAAAACAAATTACTGCAGCCTAAAACATGAAACACATGTTCATTATATAATAGGTCTGAATGACACTAAACTACTACTATGGTCTAACAACAGTAACAACCTAAAATAACTTTGCTGTCAAATCAAACAACTGATTTCCGTAGTCTCAGAATAGTAACATTTACAGCCCATACAGGGCATCAGCTTGTTCTGCGGTAAGAGTTTGTATAGACCCTGGGATTCCATTCTTCATCCTCAAGGTCCAGGTTGTGGCCCCAGTGATAACTGTCATCTGACCTGCTGAAAATACCGGGTGCTACTGATTGTAGACTGACTGGTATGGTCTGCAAACCATCTGCTTTCATTTAGTCTTTCCTAGTCAAAGAAAAATAAACATTACCAATTAATTAACTTTTGTGCAAGAAGTTGATGAACCCTAAGGAGGTGACAAAAGTAGGCATCAGTGTCCACTTTTTCCATCTTTTGCTTAAAAAAAAGAAAAATTGCTAAAATTCATGTGACAGTTTGAGTCTGCACAGACACATTAGCCACATTTACAGTCATAGCTTGTTGGTGGCATTATATGTAGTACAATCCACCTACCTGAGGATGGTGTAATAATCTACGGAAATGGATGTATGAACATAGATATTGCCTACGTCACATCAAATTAGACTTCCCAAAGCAAAAATAGGGTTGAAATGACTCAAACTTAACATCATTCAGCCACTACACCTATGTGCACTTGAAACATATGGTGAACAGCGTAAGAGAAATTGACTATTTTCCCCCCTTGCACAAAGTCTTAATGCTGCCGGTGTGGCTCTACTGTTAACATTAGTAGTGCTGAAACAATTACTTGCTTGATTGAGTCATCGATCAATAGAATATTTAATTCACAATTTAAATAATGAATAATTTAAGTCATGGGGAAATGTGGTGGTCAATTTTCACTATTTTTTTTTATTTTATAGACAAAATCATTAATAGGTTATTGAAAAAGCGAAGGCAAGATTAAGCACTCACCTGTAATCTTCTACAAACAAAACATTTAATGGCAAGAAATTGCCAACAATAAACTTATTGGCGGTATTGGCACTGTTGCCTAAAATCACTTTTAAACGGGAACCAGCGCTCAATTCCCATTCCTTTTGATAGAGATACTACACAGCCTGACAGCTAGTATGAGATTACATAACAGTAGAGCACTCAGTCTTCCTTTAATCCATCTCTACATGATGACAGGGAAGCTCTCTAAGCAATGACTTACTCCATTGGGACGCGAAACTGGACAGTGTCAGGAGGCTGCTCTTTTCCCGGCCTCACCAGAGTCAGGAACCAGTTGGGTCTGAAGATCCTCAGCTGAGGGTTTCCCAGCTGGTAGAGAGGGTATCTGAGAGGAGAGGCAGACTCATATCATCTACAGTATCATTCCCAGACATCCTGTAGTATATATTTACTACAATCACACTAACAACTGGAACCTTTTCATATCTCTTCATGTAAGCGTCCAGCTCACTTGAAAATGGCACAAAATGGCATGTTTGAGAATTGATGGGACTCATACGAAAGAGATTCCATGTCTTTCCTTATATTTGGTTAACAAGAAAACATATAAAAGAAACACAATGACACTAAGAGTGACATTACAAAGGTCCTGGGCCACTCCTGGCCAGGGGAGAAATGGATAAACCTGACTGCACACAGCTTTCCTGTAACTACAATGAGGAATTACCAACATTACAGATGTGCCTGCTTTCAGTTTTACCTCCACATTAAAGTGGTTTGGATTATGTGATTCCACTGTTTGCTTGTTTATAACCTGACTGATCGTCTAACTGCTCTTGTTTTTTGTCGTATTTCACCATAGCAATGCTGCAGTGCTCCCAGATATAAGAAATTCATTAGGTGAGTACAATATTATCATTACCAATAGTCATAACTACAAAAAGTAATAATAAACTAGAATTATCCTTTAACCTGTGTTAACATGCTACATGAACATCTCCCAAAAAGTCAAGATATTGCAAAACAAAACAGCCATTGACAAAAAGGCATAAATATTGACATAAATACAACCTCTAGACATGGGGGATAAAATAATCCGGTTGTACAATTTGAGTATAGACACAGGTGAGTTAACATTACTTCACTATCTACAGGCCATTACAAGGACATGATTGTCATAGTAACCCGCCTAGTTACTGTACTACGACTCTAGCTGCATGTTAGCAGCAGTTTGTTTTTAGCATAGCTGGCTAATGCTGGCTACATTCTTGTTGCGTAACATCATTTAAGATTCATCATGAGCACATAAATCACCGATTAAAACGCACGGACAATGTGTAAAATAAATGCAAACAACGTGTGCCAATAGTTACATTCAGACATACAGGGCAACTGGGAGGCTTAGAGATGCTAACGTTAGCTGGGTTTGCTAGCTTACTAACTTCCAGAAAAGCAGACTAACAAAGATTTAATCTCTAGCTGAGGAGTCATTTCGCCTGTTTACATATGTAGAAATTAAAAGAAAAACCGTGACACTCACAGTAGTCTTGTTACTGGCATCACTGGAACGGTTTGTTATGAGACATAAGCTGCAAGATAGTTGTTTTGTAATCTTTTCAAGGTTGTCAAATGCTACACGTGTATGGATGTACTTCCGGGAACACTCGCACGGCGCAGGCGCACTAATTTGGTCCATGCCCTTGAAGAAACATTCACAAGTCTGCGGCATGGATGTTTTAATGGTCTGCAGTATTAAAATACGGACTCAATGTGCACTGTAGGTATTTATACCAGAGTTTGTATCGCAATGTATCGCTTAAAATCTTTTACTGCTGCGCTACACCGGGTCAAGGAAGGAAATTAGACCTGTTCAAGTTCTGTCATTGGACTTAAAAAAACAGCTCTTAAGGAATTTGAGAAGATATTTTGTAGGCTAGTCAATAACATCTCAGTTATAAGATAGCAAATGAGTCTTGAAAATCTGACCTACCACTTACGTATAAAGTCAGGGTGTAAGTCTAATATAGAGCACTAGATCTAAAGACAATTTCTGAAAATATGGGACAAGAACACTAAGGGTAGTGGACTGCTTTAAGTTGCTATCAGTATTTTCTCATTATTCTGATCATATCTGTCTATTACCTGCCACCAAGTGGTCTGTGCTATTCACAGTATTTGATTCAAACTCCTACAGTAGGCCTACACACAGTAAACAGCTTGTGGCAATAATACCCCAGTAAGAAGGTGTTTTGTTGTTAAAGATAAGACTGTTTATGATGCAGTGCTGAGATATCAATCCAGTGTCTATCAAGTAGCCTAAATCTGCTGAATGTTAACTTATTCATTCCTCTACATTTTCTCAAAATTGGTCAGAGTACTCTGAGCTGAGTGTTTGGTGGATGCATAGATCAGTTACATGTTTTATATGATATAGGTTATGCGAGCACACTTTCAATGTTAATTCTGTCATTTTAATTTAATCTTGCAATTTTAAGATAAGCACAAATGCAAAAACAAGTTTTTTATACATATGCACATACAGAATATATTATATAAGACATATTTTCTTTCACTACATGAAAAAGAAACTTACACACATACATGATGCTCGAATACTGTGTATATAGATAACAGTTAGGATAGATGGAGAGATCGATTTTCATAAATAGACATTTAGATAGTGATAAGGAAATTATATCGGTGCCTTATTATGCAAAATATTGAATTGACACTTGTCAGGTATGGATCAGAAAATCTGTAAAATCCCCTGAGTGCTATAATATTCCTGTTAATACATGTTTAATGCTTTAATCTCCTCCTTCAATAACAGCAGACCTCATATTTTTTTTAAGAATGAGTTTCCATTTTGGGAGTGTCCTTGCTGTGAGTATTTTCTCAGGGCACATATGATGAGACAGCAGCAGAGGGAGACCTCGTCCCATGTCTCCTTCAGACCCTGTGCCCTGGCTTCTGACCTCACACCCGCTACGATGTGCCTGCAGCAGGGGTAAGAATGACTGAAGGCCCCCTGAGTGGAACATGAGTCCCTGGCTCAGCTGGTTCAGACCTGGCAGGAAACGGACCACACTGACAGCCCACATTATGCCAAGGAGGGAAGTTTCCATCAGTTAAGATGCCATGGAGTGTGTGTATGTGTGTGTGGAAGTTGCTGGAGGGCAGTTAGGCATTTGATTATTATGCAGTTGTTTAGGTATTTATCACACTACATCAGAATGTCCTGTCACCCGTACAGTTGTCCAGTTTTTTGCCTCAAGAAAAAGAAATGTTCACTGCCATCAGTTCATTGGTAGTTCACTTGTTTGTTGCTTTGGAACTGGTTCATCTGACAGCTGATATGAGAGTGTACTGGAGATTCATAAAGGCAGTGAGGCAAAGGTGGGAAGGTTAATTTCAAAGCATACACTGTAGTGTGTACTGGCCACTGTAAATTACACATAAAACATGAGATTGTTCAATAAAATAAATCATTAAATTAAACTGAATTCCATTAACTCTAAACTCTGGAATTCAACATTCATAGAGAGTGTTTATTAGAATACAGATGGTAATGTGCAATCTGTTCCACCAAGATTGTGCTATCATTAATGCATGGCAGTACAGTTGTGGTTTGTGACTTGATCAACTAGAAATATCCTTTCCCTTTCTTTCATAATTATTGTCACTGCAGCATGTGAATGTGCACGCGTGTACCTTGTGTGAAACAGTTCTGCATGCACAGTCAGCCTAAACAAATACAGTTTCTAATTTCTAATACTGAAAGTAATGAATGACTTTTCCGAATTTACCAGAACAGCTGTAGGTGTTGGCATTCAGAGAAACAAAAAGGTGAAGGACCTTTATGGAAATATAAACTGATCATTAACTATGTAAAGAAATGTGCTTGATAAATGATTAATTTGCTACAAGGCTGGATTATCAACCGGGCAAATCGGACAACTGCCCCAACGCCTCAGACTCTCAGGGGCCCCAAATGCCCCAGGTTCACTGTTTGGCAATAGATATATGGTAATTTTACTAACGAATCAATATAAATAATTTTATTATTTATCACAAAGGGCTTGATAGGGAGCCCAGTATTCACTTTTTGCCCCGGGGCCTGCTAGCTGTTTAATCCGGCTCTGACTATGTAAATGTGAATATGTGTATGTGATGACATGATTTGTGAAAATGTGTTTTTTTTTCAACTCATCTATACATTAATAGATACATACATTAGCAAGCAGCCAAATATGATTTTACTCCTTTATAAGACTAATCATTTAGAAAAATGTGTTTGTATTTCAGTGTACGATGGATTATCCATCACTTATATACCACGCAGAAAGGCATTCGTTTGTGTGTGTGCCTGTGTGTGTATGTTATGTGAGTAAGGTTCATTTCCTTGTTCATATGACCCTTCGATTCTACCTTGGCCTCAGACCTGGAGCTTGCTCTGGGTGCAGTAGCAGTAGTTGCACTCATTACCTCAGTCAGAGTGCCAATGGTTAGCAAGGCTCCAGTCAGTGCAGACCAGACCAGGCCAGGCCTAAGGGGAGTGGAGGGGGCCAGCAACATGAACCGGTGCAACCTTCAGCCAAAGGTCCGGTCTCACACTGTTAATCCAACTCTGCCATTTATAGATGTGATTCAAGCCTGTTTTTTAATGCACACAGTTGGGATCTTTGATGGAAAATAAAAGTTAACTACATTATCTAATTTCCCTGTTTGCCATAAGAATACAAATCTGATTAATGAGGTTTTATTGCTTTTCAAATGCAAAAGCCAGAGAGTGCTCCGCTCCTCTCATTACTTATTAAATTTCCTTTTTTTTTTTCTTATGGCTCAGTTTTGCAGAAATCATATTCTGGTTACTGGATTGGCTACTTAACTGCCTGGCCTTTATAGCTATAGCACTTAGTGTGTGACACACACTCATACACATGAACGCAGACATAAACAAAGCCTCTCACGCACGTATGTATGCATGCACACACATAAATTACACCTACACTCGGACATGTAAGGTTCATTTTGAGTTCCATCAGCAATCAGTTACTATTCATTTTAATGCAGATACTCAGCAGCGCCCACAGTATATTCCAACTAAATGAGGCTGAACTCACACCAATCTGTGTGTGTGTGAGAGAGAGAAAGAGAGAGAGAATTGGAATGAAGGTTCAGGTCTGGGGCAGTGGAAAGTGGCTGTTTGTGTCACAGTACAAAAAGGGAGAAAGTAAGGGAGGAGGAGGGAGAGTGCTAACAGCAGAGGTGGATAGACGGAAACAGTTCAGTCTACAGCGGGATTGTCCCGCCAAGAGTGGGCGCTGGGGCCGCATGGAAACTTTCCCCCTCCAACTCTCGTGCAGCCGGAGGAGAAGTTGTCGGTATCGAGTATCCTAGAGAAGAAAAAAGGAAAACGGTCAATTGAAGATCCAGACATGAAGATGGAAAAGTTTGTCAGTTGAAGTGAATAGTTTTGCATGTAACGGGACACGCTGTTTTAGTGTTTCCCTCTGAAGCCACCTCCATCCTGATGGACCATCCTGATGCTTAGAATCATTTCCCCAAGTAGTTGCTCGGCTAAAATATTTGTTATGATAACTTGAGTTTACTTTATGTGCAAAACACCTAATTTCAAAGATTGTATCAACAGCAGCAGTAGCACCTTATTGCATATAGATCCGATCCGACTCAACGAACAGTAGCCTGTTAACTTCTGCTGTCACAGGCCAGGCTCATACAGTAGGCTTGGGCTACAGTATGTTATGTGTGTTATGTATCACAGTCAGGGATGAGGCAGAACTGTGTCGGGGGAGCCAATTATCATTTTTGGCAGCAGTTGTTTATAAAAACCATTCTTATCCCCCGTTGACAATCTGTAGCAGATGTTTCATAGACACAAGACTGTGGGCCTCAGTGGCCTCTTGTTATCTCTCGGGGGTCACTGAACAAGTCAGTCAACCTATCTCTTCAAATATTAGCATGCTAACGCATTAAACTAAGATGGTAAACATGGTGGCATTGTAATTACGAGCATGTTAGCATGCTGATTTTAGCATTTAGCTCAAAGCACCGCTGCTAGCATGGCTGTAAACGCATAGTCTTTTTTAAAAATAATCATTTCTTTTTGTTTTCAAACTTAAACAACGAATACGTCGAGACAGTTCCCCACTCCCTCCACCCCCATTAACACATAGTCTTGTTAGATAATTTGAGATTAAGATTTCAAGAGGAGTCATCCGCACTTAATAAATAGAGGGCAGGGAATTCACCCTGTAATGACTTAATAGAAATTATGCTGATGCTGAGAAAAAATATATAAATTACTTTTATTGTGCTAAAACAGTATTACAGGCGACTTTTTGTGTCTTGCAGAGGAATGCATAATAGTTTTTGGTCCTTGGGGTGTGAAGCACCTCAGTAACTGTTTTTTAAATAATTTATGCAAAGTTTTCAATTTGTAACAATTGCAACTTTGAACTTTCTTGAGCCTGAATGAAGCAGTAAGTCCACTTGACACACAGAAAAAAACCATTAGCCCCTCTGCCCCACACCTAATTAAACCCTTGCCCCTTTGCCATCATCACTAAATGAGTGGTCAGAGGTAGTGGCCAGTTCAGGTCAGATTCCTCTGTTTTTTAACTTCCCATGTTCACACTCTCAGAGGGAGTGGGTGCATGCCATGCAGCAGTCCTCTGCCTATTAATAGCCGCGAGGGATGGAGTTGGGGGCAATCTGGATGGTGTGTAAATTTAGACCCTCCCCCCTGGATGTTCCGTTGATGTCATAAGCCTGACCTCTGACCCAGGAGCCTGGCTGCCACAGGGCCCATGTTGCACTTGAATTTGAGGGGTCCGAATGCAAGCATGCACACGCAAACACAATGCAAATGCTTATTCATGTACAGTGCAAGTATATGCACACAAATGCAACATCTGAAACAGTTTGAGGCAAAGAGCTGTATGAATATGCCACCAAAGATGCTCAGCAGTACTCTGTGTTTCACTGTGAGAAAGCTTATGTGACTATCACATGACAACAACTGACACTATAAAGCTCCTTTGTAATTCATTCTCAAACCAGTTGGTGTGCAGATAGAAGCACTGTTTGTTTCCTAAAAGAAACAAACTAGCAACAGAATCATTTCTCTCGTTCTGTCCTGAAAGTTTAGCAGAGATTTTGAAATCGACTACAGTTGGAGTGGTGCGATTAGGTAGTGCTCACACAGGTTCCCACAGCCTTATCCAGTGTCTCTGCCCCTGCCAGAGTTATGTGATAGATCGGGGGGGGGCTGACATGCACAAACGGGGACGGGGGCATCTGATCTTCAAGGTATGTCAGCCGACACTCTTGGGATATCTTGTGCACGGCACCGCGGAGGACCTTAACCTACAAACACAACAACATTGTTCAAGCCATGATTCCTCTTGTCTTATTTTTGGGTCCGATAAAGTTGTTGTTGGATACCAATAGAGCCATGACCATGTTACAGTAAGAACTGTGTTGAAATAAATGGATAGTGACACTGAATTAAAATGAGTCAACATGAGCTGTATACAGTTCAGGTTTCAGAAAGTTATGATGAAGGCTATGCTTCTGTGAGAGCTAAGAGTTGAGCATTGCTTTGTATCGTACATCCACATACAGACATGTACATGGATGCAGCACACACATTTATTGTCAAACAGTATGAGTCAAACAGTAGTCCAGCTATACTATGTTGACATTATAACTCCAGACACAATGGATGTTGACAGTCTAAATGCCAACAAATGCCACCTTCGACCAACCACACCAACACCCTCTACCCTTGAGGCACTCATAAACAACATTCCTGCCCTCAAATGTCTTCTGCACACCACATGAGTCGCACAGCACGTTAAACCTCACACAACCTATAATATATTTCTTGTATTGCTTCACATTTTGTTTTTTGTTGTATGTGATTTTCCTAAAGCACAAGCAATGAAAGGCCTAAAATGTGTCAGTAAAACTAATAAACCCAACACACATTATACGAGCTAGAAAAATCCCTGTTGGTCATTACATTTTGGATACTGTATGTAGGTTAGCCCTTCGGCTAAACTAGTGCTGCATATCAGGGCTACTCTGTCTCACTTGCAACATGTCGAGAAGCTGATTTTTTTTTTTCAGGGCTAAAAACAAATCCTAATTATTTGAGAATCAGGTCCTGAAATTGGGGTTACACTGCAATAAATATTTATTCTAACAACTCATTCTTCTTTCAGTCTCAGCATCTCCTTCATAGGACATTTCTTCCAGTTTTGTGAGATAATGTTTTCAATGCGGTTTCACGTGTGTCTGATTTTTTTTGAAACCAGTATCACTATAATGGTAAAAGCAAAATAAGAAAAGTTCATCTGGATTTAAAAGAAGTGAATTCTTCTCATCTTGTTGACAGATTGTCAGTTATTTTAAGGAAACAGGATCAGACCTGAATGAGCATATATTTTTTGGAATATAGGTTTTGTGTTTTGTTGCATTCATTTGGTCTATTTGAATGTCTAATAACATGTAACATGTAACGTGGTTTTACACCATGTTGGGCTTTTGAACTCCAGATTGTTTTTTCACATTTATATTTTAGATTTAGTGTCCTTGTAAGTATTCAGAACTTGGAATGAGGTGGCAAGTGTAATAGAGTAAAAGTAATGTATAATGACAAATATAATACTTGCTTATGAGCTACAGCATAGAGCACTGGCCCTGGAGCTTCAGCAGGGATATTTTCTGGATGACAGGTGATTCATCTCACTTTGTAAGCTGAGCAAAACTATCAGTACAAACTTTCCAAAGCCAGATTAACCTGTACATGCTACCAAGTCCCCAGATCCAAACCAAATCTCCAAAACCAACTCATGTCGCCTAATTCCTGGAACAAGTGGAATAATTATCAATCGATGAAAATGTATTACAGCATTAACCTCTTGGTCAATTTGATTAATAGGCCTATTAGATGTAGCCAATTAACGTCAACGCAAACGCACATAGAGTGAAGACAGCAGTGGGCTTAAACATTCCACTGCTTAGATTGTTGTACTTGTGGTTTCGAAATCAATTTCAGACACCACTCTTTGCTCTCCATTAAAATGTTAAGCACCACCAGATCAAATTTGGATAAGGCAAGTGTCCCGGCCTTGCCATGCCCAAATGATGCGTCTGACCGTCTACCAAGTCACCGGATGACAAGTCTCCACAGTCTTTACGCACGGAGAGCGCACGGAGAGTTTGCGAGCACGTGTGGGGGTCCCTCCCTTCCAGGCTGTCCGTGGCCTCCTCGCCCCGGCGTGCAGCTCTAAGACTCAGCCAAACCCCCCTGGTCCCCCATTTCACTCTCTCTACCTTTCCTCTGAAGAAACAACCCGGCGTTACGTCAGAAAGTGCAGGGCAAGCAAGACAGCGTCTTAGGAGCTGTTCGTAGGCATTGCTGCCAAACCCGGATCGAGGCTGTTCACGAGCTCACTGCAGTCAATGCAATTTACAAATACAACTCTTTTAAAGCAGCAGCAGTATGTGGTAAGTCAAATATTCATTCATACTGTTTAATTTCCTCGCTGGGATTTTTTTCTCACAGCTTTCTTCACATGACAGGTCTCTGTTGCTGGCACAATTGCGCAAAAAAAACCCCACAACAGTGTAAACGGTGTAAAGATAAAGAGTAGGCTGGTTTACCCTGTAGCCTCACTGAAAACACCATGACATGATGAAGCAACAGAGATTTTTGACGCACAGAGAGTTCTGCAGCATTTTTTGTGTTTGATTCTTTGCTGATCTCAGAAACAGCAATGCCCCACGCTCGAAATAGGAACCCTAGCCCCATCCCAGAGGTAACATGGGACACGGGATTGAAGGAGATGAACGAGACCTGGAAAGGAGCTATAGCCTGTCTCGGGGTGGCCGTTTTCTTTGTCATGACCATTGGGATCATATACTGGCAAGTGGTGGACCAGCCCAACAAGAACTGGATCCTCAGGGGGACTTTTAGCGGACTGATCTGGGAGAGAAGAACCCACTCGCTGGTCATACAGACCCTGACGGAGGACAAGACCTATGTGGAGATAGACGTCGGGAACGTGGGAAACCCCGACATCGAGGTTCCGTTCGTGAGGAACCTGTGCTGGCTGAATAAAACGGAGTTCTGCTATACGTGGGACTCGGTGGCCGAGGTGAAGATCTCGCTGGAGGTGAATGAGGAGACGGAGACGGAGTGCTACAGTATGACTTGGGCGCCGGTGCACTGTCATGTGGAGCTGAAGGTAGGGTTTCTCTCAGCGTGCAGTCAAGAGCCGGTCCGCACTGCACTAAACACAGTCAAAAATGCCATTTTACGCAAAGTGCGATGTGCAAGAAGCAGTTCTACTCAGTGTTAACTGGCATGAGATTGTGCATGGCTGCTGTCATATGGGTGCACAATGTAAGACATGTATTTGACAAGAAGGCCCCTGTTCACTTTTAAAGTCTGAAAACACAATAACAAGCGGGTTTCTCCTGCAAATCAGTTACAGGACGTTTTGTTGATTACGTGTTTGTTTAGTATTGGTGATCTGCCTAAATTCAACCACCACCTGTTTATATACAATTGTTACATCACAAGAGCGTTAAAAACAAGTGGAATTATCTTTTTCAAAGGGAAATCAAATAAGTGGCTCAAAGTTTTGCAGCAGGCTATGTGTGTAATTCAGTGCCATAAAGATAAAAACGATTATTTAAATACAACAACTTATGTTGGATTTTAATGTCATTTTAATGATTTAATTTTTTGGATTCGTTATTTTGAAATTAAGTTCAATTCAATTTTACTTCATTTGAGTTGACATGATGTTACAGACCAAAAGAAATGAGTTCCCTCATCCTTTTGCCTTTTTACAGCCCTACATTTAACTGTACTGAGCGGAATACATTCCGTGTGAAATCTGCTTCGTCACAGTTGTTAGGCTTTTTTCATGTACAGTACTTACTGTACTTTCCCCTCAGCTTAATTATCAAAGGCATTTAACTATGTGGATGTTTGGGGAGGTTAATCTGTCCCCACTGGAACATTCCTCGCCATAACTCCCTGTCATGTGGCGCGACTGCTCATAGAAAATCTTTCCAAACTAAAGTCGCCTTTATTTTTTCTATTTTCCAAAATCCCACCCGGTGCCTCTCAGGTGACCACTCGGCACCTGTCGTGAAACAGAGCCCGGATTTGCTGACATGAAATAAATGAGCTCCCGGTTTGCGCATTTGTCTCCCCACGCGTAAAGACAAGCGTGAGGAAGGACAAGCGTTCTCCTAGAAAACACTTTCTGACAGTCTGCATCACATATCGTTCTGTGCTCTGCATGTCTGCACTGACGTGACTGAAGTGACTTGTATATTTCAAAATATATTCAAACTTGTTTAGTTGCTGTCTTCATGAATGTAAACCTTCCTCTTTCCTTTCCTCATGTGTCTTTGTGTTGGTTTTTGTGTGGGGTTGCATGTGTGTGTTCATCCTTTCAGGACTGCTTCTCAATGACCAACGTGTCCTGGTACGGCGGCGCCAGTGTCCGGGGTCAGACCTGGCCGATCAACGATCAGAACGCCACCACGCAGCCTTTCGTTGTGAGTGATCTTAAGGACAGTCCCTCTGGCTTCGGCTCTGCCCTGGAACGCTACTTCCTGGGCTCATCAGGTGAGAGGTCACTGTCGGAATGAATCATTTGTATCAACATAGTTCTTCTTCACACCTATAGGTCTCTTACAATAAGAAAGACCTTTTCAAATCTTTAAAATGACACATGGTCAGCTGGTTCAAACACTTGCCATTGGTGCAGGGTTTGCACAAGGGCTCAGGAAATCTGACTCCACATCAGAGGGTATACAATGTGTGGAGTGACTCCCAGGGCTTGAGGGAAGCCCTATGGATGTTGTTGTGTTTTCTTACCACCACCATCCCCCAACCCCATCCCCCTCATGCACGTGTTTGTTTGTGAGCTGAGAATAATGGTCCGACCACCTCCAGAACCAGCGTCCCCGAAACACGCACACCCCACTGACTGGATAGGTTGGCTGTCCCACAAATAGAGTGTAACACAATACTGTCTGTGGCATCTCAGTTTATTAATTTAGAGATTAGACTACAAAGGGAGGCAAAACACCTTTAGCATCTTAAATTAACTCTTAGGGATACCGGGGTAATTGCCTTTTGTTTCTATTAAAAGGGAAAGTTGGATGAGGGCCCTGCTGACTCTTATAACTCACCAGCTTATTTTGGGGGTGTTAGATTTTATCCTGGGGGCAAAGGACGGAGGCAGGGACCACTGGCGGATGTGAATGGTTAATGTGACTGACGAGGAACATGTGGTGTGTGTGTGTGTGTGTGTGTGTGTGGGACTTTGCTCTCAAGTTGTCTTTGTGTGGAGTTTGCTTACTGAGCTGCTGCTCAAACTAACCAATGTTTATTCGTGAAAGATTTTACATGAACATGATATTATTTTTACAATCACACAGGCAACATCGCAAGCAGAAATGCAAGACATTGAAAAAATTCCATTTTACATACATGCATATTGCAACATGGGCTTTTTTCAGCGTATGCTTGTGTCTTGTGCATAATGTGTGCTTGTGTGTATATTGAGTAGCAACAAAGTTAAAGTGCCAACCGGCGTCTACATCAGGGCGAAGGGTGTGACATCAGCCAATGAGATGATACAAACAATCATCTATTATGATTTCACTGATTGTTAGCAGTAGTCACACCCACATTCATTCACATACTGACAGAAACAAATGCACACGAGTACGCGCGCACACACACCCATACACAGTTTGGGATGTTATGTAACACAGTGGCAGGCTTAACGAGAGAGTCACATGACTTAAATCCCTTTTCCACCTTGTGAGAGGACGGCGGTAATTATCAGGACCCTGTAACTCTTTGTTTCTCTGTTTAGCTTTGCATAGAGAAAAAAAAAAGCCCACACAGATGAGATGAGATCCCAGTGAGAACAACTGTTTGAGCGTTGCCAAGCAACCACTCACAGACACATACTGTACATAGCCCCAAACATTGCAAACTGATGCTCGGCGATGACAACGCTGCCTATTGGAGCATTAAAGGTATATTTAACATGATATCTTGCTTTAAAGTTCAAGGATGTTTTTTGTTTGGCTCTTGGATTCACACAATGTGCACTCAGAGGGAATTGTTTTTAACAATTGAAGATGTACTGAAATGTATTACTTGGCTGCTTTCCTATTTAGGATGAGCAGAAATTATTATAGCTTAATGCTTTTGATGAAGTTGGACAGGGCAGATGCGCACTGGGTCTCATTCTTCAAGCTCATGAGTTAAAGAGACCTAACAACAAGGTGCACTAGGTAACCATCAGATAACATGAACTCCTCAACATGGATTTCACCTGCAGATGCTCATACTGTATATCACACCACTAACAGAGGGTTTAACCACCAGACTTGTAGGGTCCTATGTTGCAGGTAGCAAAGTGATATTTTCTTGTACTGCAGTGAGGGTTTTTCCTCCTCAGCGCGGTGATTCATGTGTCAGAAGCAATCCAATGATGCACTGCTGTTTTGGTGTTACATTAAGACTGACGCCAAAGCTGCTTGTCTGCCCACCTCCTCAGACCTCCACACATGGCAAAAGGCGTATCTACCGTTCACACTCAGACAAACAGTTTTTATAATCTGTACGTAACTGTTTGCTTGTCTATTCCATTTTCAGTATTATTTTTTTAACCAGTAGACACATGTGGATGTAGAACAAGAATACAGTTTCAATTCAATTATGGCAGTGAAAATCCAGTACAGCAGAGTAATAACTACTGTCTGTTATTGCTGGCATAGTGTGCATCCTGTATGAGGACCTTGATTGATGCCCTAATTTCAGGAGCATTTGCAGGCTCTTTTTTTGTGCAATGCTCACTGCAATTACACACATCAGATCCACCAGTTATCTTGAATAAATCGATGATCCTGTGTAAGCAGCACCAAGCTCCTGCAAAATAACTACACAAGCAGCTGTGCTCTTGCGCACATCATACTGGTTAGTTATGGTTCATTATTACGCAAAGTTTCCCGACAGTGAGAGCTTGTAGAAGCACTGGACATAGACTTTCATGAAAAGCTGAAACACAAGGCAACTTAATCTCCCCTGTCTTCATAACCAAACAACCTCAGGACCACCATTATTTCTCTTTACCGTCATCCAAAAATATCAGAACATCAGACTGCAGCAGCTGCATTTGCCATCTTCTCCTCAGTAGAACCTGAAGAGTGACATTTTAATATGCAATAGATTACTGCAGCTGCGATGAACAGCATGATGTGGTACGGTCATAACTGTGTTATTGTTGTGGTTAATAGTGGTGAGACAGGAAACAACTTTAGCAGCTTTTATGGAGAAAAATAATCCACAGAGATGTGTGTATAGTAAACAGGATCATTATGGGGAACTGTGAGTTTACATAACCGTGTGAAGGCTTAATAAGATTATTGATTTGTTCCTAGTTTTGGCAGCAAAATGTTATTATTTTGGGGCATAAACCAACCGACCAAATTTAATTGAATGCAGAACTAAAAATAAAAACAACATATAAAATTAATCTTTTTTATATAGACTCAATATAATTTACAACCATATTTTGTCTTAATTGCTGTGTTTCCGAGTAAAATTGCACAGAAAACACAGCGGCTGGAGTTTCACTGTGTCTACAAAAGTGAATTCAACTTAAAATATTCAAAAATATATTTGTTCGTGAGACACTACACCTCTCAGTCAATAGTATTAGTTACCGCTCAAGAAAAGCTGCTTTGAACTCCAGCTATTCACACCAACTCTCAGTACACCATGGTTGGAACAGCACTGCTTTTGCTGGATTGACCTTGTTTGATACTGGTCCCTAACAAACTTTAATTTATCATTTTCATTTTATTCTCTCTGCTCACTGCACACAATGCAACTTGACTGTGCTTTGCACCAATAGAGTCCAAAAATGTATTGTGATGCTCCCAGTGAACTCACAGTTTTACTCTAATGAGTTACGAGTTCATACGAGGAAGCTGGTGCGCTTCTCCTGCACTGATTTGTAGCCGGGTGAATAAAGAACTGCCGTTTTCCTCAAAACAGACTCTTGGAAGGCAGCACTCCAGTGGTAATAAAAAAAAGAAAAAGAGTCATTTTGGTGAATTTTATTTATAAAAATGGACTGACAAGTCTGCGCTACGGCATAAAGCCTTTTTCCCGATTCTGCTCTCTACATAACAAACATGCAATTTTAGCGTAATATTAGGCTTCACAGCTGCGTGAGCCCACTGACCGTTAGCAATATTTTTGTTGTACATGTGAGGCGTTGTATGTGCATGGGACCTGTCTTCACTGACTCTAGTTAGTCATAGGAGCACATTATAAATGTGGCAGGGAATATGGAGCTGTGACTGACACCCCTGGGGACGGTTAAAGAGCACGACAGACAGACTGAAACAGAGCGACAGAATGGCTGCATACAGTACAGTAATAGTTGATATTACACTGAATCAAAAAGAGAGAACAAAGATTAGCAAAGTAAAGAGGAAGTAGAAAAGTAAAGCAGAGAGACAGGAGAGAAGTAATATTCAGCTGTGCAGTAGAGTGACATTTGAGAGTGTTGCCAACTGGAGGAACCCACCTGTCTTTATCCATACCAAAACAACTGGGCTACTAAGAACAGATTAGATATCACTGCGCTCCACATCCTGCATTAAAAACATAAGAAGGGACTCTCAGGGAGAAGCTGTCCCAAAGCTCTAAGAGCTTATTCTTACATTTACTCAACTAAATTGCACGGGTTTTTAGTGAGCAAATATAAGCAGTGGAAAACTTTGGAAAAAAATGACTGCACATGGTCAGGTGAGGCCTGTTGGCTCGATACAACACTGGAGGGATGTACCGTTGCAGCAATGGACAGGGACTCTGTGTCTCTGTGTCCATGTCGTACAATAATAAACTGAAGATGCACCAACAGTTAATTTTGTTAATTCACATAGATGCTCTACGGTGTGCACTGAGGGTCAGTATTTGAAATAAAATTGTCCTACATCAAATAAAGATATTTAAATCATTTAATCTACATATGGATCGACAATTTCTCAATAATTTATTTCTGATTTCCTTTATTAAATCTGTTTGTTATTTAAATTCAGTAAGACTTTGTTGTTTATGTACAATATAATGACATATTTACAGTGTCAATTTAAGCTTTAGTTCTGGCTGCTTCATAACTCTTTTATTTTAGTATCTAGCTAAAATCCCTGTGCTGTAGCCGGCATGAATACAGTTCTGTTTGAGATATTAGCACGCAAGCAGCGTATGAGCAGCATATTTGCTTTTTTAGCTTTTATTTAAAAAATAAAAAGAATGGAAAAAAATTCTCTTGTTCTTTTAATATGAGCATTATTCATCCTCAGAGGGCCTCATCCTTCCAAAGTCTACATGCAGATACTGTATGTTTACATCAGACAGATAACTTGGCTCTCATTAAAGTTTCCCTCATCAAAGTTTCATCTCATCATTACAAATAAGAGCTTGGAGAGATCCTATTTGTTTTCACAGCAGGCTGTTGTAATAAGTGGGAGTGCGATAGCTCCGACTTTGACATCACCCAGCTCTCTTGCACTCAGTCTGAATCCAATAAAAGTAATTTATCTGCTGTCTCTTCATATCTGCTTTTTCCCCATGCGGACCTTTATGAGGTGAGCATCAGAGATTAGAATCAGATATAATTTCTGCTCATAGGACTTGACAGCAACGCCTTAAGATATTAGACCGTCTCCTACACACACAGATACACACATATACTGTATATATGTGCAAATATGGATACACATGGCCTCTTCCCCTCTCTCTTTATGTCTCTGTTCTCGTTCATTTTAGTATAATTTTTTTCTCCCCTTCAGCTCACTATCTCCCACTCCCCTTTCTTTATTTCTATCTCTGACTCAATTTTTCCATGTGGGATCCAAAGAAATTATACTTTACTGCCCCTGCTCATTTGTTGTTTGGTCTCTCGCAGGGAACCAGCCAAGCGCAACAGACAGATAGGGATAAAAGTTATGTAATCTGTCACGGATTTAGATTTTTTTAAGCTTAATCAGCTTTATTTGATACAACAGAACCTTATAATGACAAGGATGAGAATAGTAAGTAAAAACATATTTCCATTATGGTGCTTAATGGTGAGCAAAGGAAGCAAGATGACCACAGACAGAAAAATAGTCAAAATTTGACTGTCACTCAACAATCTGAGTCCAAAAGATCTGCAAGAAAGAAGTTTTAAAAATGCATCAGTTTTAGCTGTAAGTTTTTGTTTGTTTACTTGTTATTTTGGGGGGGGGGGGTCTCAACTCAAGGTTCATATACTAGCTTGTCCAGTCACAGATGACCATCCACAGATGAAGACCATGATATGTGTTTGAAAACTCCAGAGCTAAAACGCCAAAGGCTAATAAGTGCACCTTGAGTTTCAGTCAAAAGATCAAAATTTTTCATTTCTAGGCCGTTTAAATACACAAAGTTGAGGCTAAAGACTAAATGCCAACACTCACTTTCTCCTAAGATCTAATTGAGACTACTTGCTTAAGAGAGGTTTAGTACCAAATGACAACATAGGTGGAGTGAAAGCTTGTTGTCTTCTAGCTGTGTTTTTTTTCTGAATAGCTTGTGCTTGAGTATTTCTTCAGCCTTTTCTTTGTCTTTATGCCAAACCAAGATCACTGAGTCATACGTACACAGAAATAAATGTTCGAAATGTTCAGCTTGCGTGTAGAATGGAAACAAGCTGCCCCCAAAACATGAGTCCCTGTGTTACTCGATAGGTCACCAGGAGGTCCCTGGGCAGCTGCCCTGAAACCTCGACTCTGCCGGACAAGTAAGAGGTGAAACACTTCAACAATGACTCGCTTAGCCAGCTGAATCGTTGTTAAAAGCAAGCTGTCATCCTATGTATGAGAGTGGCTACTGTATGAAAATCATCCCACAAAACTTTCCACTGTCCATCTACTACCTAATAGTTTCCATTAAGGACAACAAGCAAGAGACTTTTTAAATGGAGGATTGGTGCAATGGCTTCTGTCCACTGATGCAACATAAAACCTAAACACAACACGTAATCAGTCTGTGGTTGCTCAGGTCAGATCTGTTTCCTTCCTTAAATACTGAACTACCTCTTACAAATGCAAGCATTTCTTGATATGAAATAAACCAAAATCTAGCAATTAAGTTGTCTGAAAACATTAGCACTGAACTACTTTAACAGTAAGCTACCTTCACCAGCTGAGACTGGAGGGAAAGAAAAGGATCGAGGAAAGTAAAAGAATTTTATATTACATTATTTATATTACTTGTCTGATCTATTGATAGTCAGAAGGACTCATTTTTACTTGGGAAATTTGTTCAGAACACAGCGTCTCACACTTGCGACAATAAAACTGATTGATGGTAGGAATAGAGCACAGAAAATCTCTTTAGTGTTTCATTATTTTTTCAATAAGTGGAATTGGAAATTTACTACCATGGCAAGCTCCCAGTTTTGTGGCCATCAATTTCTTGAGGTTGGGCACAGAAACTAAGTTTCCATTGTTAAGGAAACGCATGCCTGAACACACACACACACACACACACATGCACGCATACGCACACACGCACACACATAGTTAGCGTTTGAATGCACCTTTTATGACCCCAGTCAGGTCTGTAAGTGTTATCAGGTGTCATAAATAACAGTATAAATATGACAGGTAAAAGAGTGCAGCACATCTGGTCCACAGCAGCAGGGAGCCAGGCAGCAGCGTTTTCCTCCACACCAGCCACTCTCCGAGGGCCTAGACGCCACATTAAAACCTCCCTGACCCATCAGAAGGTGCACGGGGTCACCTCCGCTACCACCGGCAAACGTTCGGCTCAGACTGAGCGAGAGGAAGTGCAGAACCTTTATGGTCCTATAAGTCCTGCTCTGTTTTTCTTGGAGGTCTATGGTTTCCCATTAAAGAAACTGTGTGTGAGAACGCACGTATGTTCACATGTGTGTGAAGAGGCGATCCAAGGTTGCTTGATTTGTGTGTTCACTTAACAGCTGTGTGTGTGTCAAATCATTCAAATCTGCCCAATAAACTTTTACCTTTGCCTAACTGCTGCTTTGAAGGTGAGCGGATACGGTCGGTCAGGCATATAATTTTGCTTTTGAGATCTAGTGGAAAATATTTCGGGGTAAGCTTGGAGTGTTTAAGGAATTGTTCTAAAAATAGGTTCCCCCCTCGCTTCCTTTTTAACTCCTGGGCACCCCACCTTGGCTGTAACTCAAGGCTTCAAACCTGCTTCACTTTCTTTAAATAACACTTATTGATTCCTGCTCTCGTCTGGTGTATGCATGTAGAGATACTCTTATTCAGGCAAAGATGTGTGTCTGTTTCGTACAGAGCTCTGCACTTATATAACCTGGGTTAGAAGTTCATTTTCAATCAGGACTTCCCACATACTAAAAAATGCATACATTTTTTGGTACATGCAAAGTGCCTTGAGTAGAACTGTATAAACACATAAAACAGGATTGAGTATATTTAACATTCAAATCTGCATGTTTAGTCAAAGATGGAATAAAAGGTACAGCTGTTTTGACCAGATTGTCCCATTTCCTTGAGGCCCTGCAGGGTCATTTCCCATAAAAATTAAATATGACTCAAGCAGTCATGCTTGCAAACTTAAACTCCACTTTCCACCCCGTGTGCACTTTGGTAAAACACAGTTTGCAGCTTGCTGTATCTGCACATCATCTACAAGGCTGTTCGGTGTCTGGTGTACTCTGGTCGCCTCTATTTCCACTGCTTGCATTCCACTTCCATCTTTCCATAAAGCTTTAACATTTTCTCCTCTGCCCCACTTTCTACTTCACTGTATATGTACAGTATTGACATGCACAGTTTCATGGCACCTTTGCTTGATTAGAAATTAATTTAAGCCATTTTATCCCTTGCGGTTTGAATATATATAACAACGTTTCTAGCTAAAATCTGCATTTATCTGCCATTATGAATGTGTAACAAGCAGTTGGGTGGTGACCTAATACTTTGTGAGAGGCAGCTGAGGAGTTACCAGTATCTCTTTGACATTATCCATGGCAAACACGTGAGAATCACCCTGAGGTTGAAGGCTCTTCACCAGGCTTTATGCAGTACTTGAATACTGATCTCTGAAACTATTAATCTGATTGTAAACCGGTACAGGAGTATCCTGCCTGCTCCTGGTCCCTGCCTGCATGAGAACAGTAAGCCCATTGAAACTAGAGAGGGTGGCTGAAGTGAGCCAAGCTCTCAGCCTGGGTTCCCAGACAGTATGCCTGCTTTGGAAACAGGTCTCGCACCCTAATCTGTTCATTGATCAGCTCCAAATCCAAAATCCCAGTATGGCTACTTTGAGCAGGTTGTGCAAAAACTGGAGCGAGGGTCAGAGTCTGGCTTGAAGGCTCTGATTGATGACTGGCAGGGTTCTGCTGACCTGAGATGGGACAGACCCACAGCAGAGCAGAGCGGAAGGTAGTTAAAGCTGGGAGGGAGAAGGTCGGGTGAGAAGTGGTGAGGATAGGGGGTAGGGGTAACCTGAGAGGGACGAGGCATTCCTTGCAGGGCAGCTACATCTGCGGACACAATTATCTGCTTCGCATAATCTTAGCATTTCACACGGCCTCTGAAAGGCCGCATATACCTACAGTAGGAGAGAAAACCAGGGAGTCCCTTCACTAGAGATTTTTAGAAGGCTAAAGTTGACTAATTTAATCACATTCTTAGTTCTTCTTCCATGCTGGTTTTGTCACAAAGAGAGAATAAGAGATGTAGCAAACAGCTGATGGTGTTTCTTTTAATGTTCTGAAGAAAAAAATGAATGAAAACAGCTATTCATCTCCAAAACCAATGTGACTTTCGATATATATCCCAGCTACCTAACCCCTTCTCTCATTGGTGTGTAGTGTAATACCTACCAACTTAGAAGTTGCCAGCAGTCCCGGGGTAAACTCATCTACCGCATACTGCTATATGTCATTTGAGGGGGTGTTTTTCTCACATCAGCTGACGCAGCCCACACTCTACCTCCCACAACACTCCATCCGTCACACTCATCCCAGTCTCAGTAACACTCACGCACTATGTCATATAAGAGGAATCTGCAATGGACTGTCTTATACTTACACTACTTTATATTGCTTTGCATCAAGGCCTACCTTATATCTGTTTGAATTGAAACGTCATATTGTTCTCTGAAGCAACAATTATGAATTTCTGGCAAGCATGATATAACCAACTAATATCCTGTACCCTCTCCCATCTGCTCCCTACCACGCAGGTGTTGCAGTGCTTGTATCTCCAGATATTCCCCTGCAGCTGGGGGTGGACAGCAGACAGCGCTTCTGCCTGCAGTCGCTGCCCAGTATGGAGCGTCTCCCTCTACAGTACACTGTGTGTGTGGCCCACAACGTGAAAGCTGCTCACCAGGAAGCAGTGCAACAACTCTCCATGCACAGCAGGGAGCTGCCCAACATGAAAGCGCTGTGGTTAGTTCAGTTTAGGTTAAGATTAGTGGAGATGAAGATTTCCTCGCCTCATTCTGGGGTTGTCATAATACCAATAAGTCATCTGTGGGTCCAGTGAGCACTGACTGAAACTTTGTGGGTGTTTAGGGAGTCATAAACTCAGAGCAGCAGGTTCTATATGATCCCTCTGTGTGTCCCATAGGCTGCCGTTTTGGAAGCTGCTCGCCAACATGGATTCAGGGCCGAAGGTGGAGAGGGAGCTGAGGACCTTCTCTAATCGTCTGAGGAGACACCAGCTGGGGGAGGGAGTCATCAGCCTCAATGAACATTCCACCACCCTCCTCTCTGATATGGTCCGTGCTCCTCATCGCCTACAGTACCACACTGTACTGCCTCTACCACCAGCCTCAAAATCTTTAGCAGGATGTTTCAAAGGCAGATCGGCTCTGGAGGCACAAAAAAATCTCACTTGGTTGAGTTAAACCTCAAAGAGGCAGAGCCAAAGAATCATAGTTTTAGGTTAGATTGAAGCCGAGTGAAAATGGCAGTCATGTAGCTAATAACATGAAGCTTAATGTTAATTCTACTACGTGGGGAAAAAAAAAAATCTCTAAGGTTGTAACATAGCATCCCATCTTTTACTTCCTATAAAACAGTGTATCTTTAATGGTCTCTACTGAATCAAAGGGCAAAGATCTGAACAAATCCACCCAAAAAACATCACACATTTTTGAAAACACATATCCTGTTGGTTCAATTGTCCCACTTTCGGTTATGACCAGTTTTAATTGCGTGTTTCAACAGGAAATACACATACAAAGTCAGAAAGTAAGATGCTTTTCACACTGTTCATCTAAATATTGTTCCTCTCCATTCAGATTTGTAAATTATCGTGCACTTTGAAAAACATAATAAATAACTTCATTGTGCAGCCCTGTGTTGTAGTTTGACTAATAAATGCACCTTGAACCTTGAACAGAGAGTTTCCTTGGCTCTGCTCATTAAAGTTTAACTCAAGTTGTGAGATATTTGTACCTCCGGAGAAGCTGTTTCCTGTAAAAATGTTTGCAAAGGAATCAATGTTTAACTTTCCGTTATACCCTCGGAACCTCATTAATAGTCTGTACAGGAACATTGACTACAGTATATACAGTAGCCTGTGTGTTCTTTTATTCATCCTCTGTTCATTCATCCAATTCTTGCGCCGTGTAGCTGTAGACTCTCGTAATCCTGCTCTTCAGCCATCTGGGCTGTGAGGCTGGTGAGGGTTCATTGGTCAGAGGCTCAAATCTGGTCAGGGACAGAGATGAAAGAGTTTTCTTAAGTGGATCTCAAGAGCGCTGGAGGAGGGAGGACAGGTTCACTGAAATGTCACAACGTAGAAAAAAAAAAACTTCCTGCAGAACACTTGTTGAATTATGCCTTATAGCTTGTAAATGCAATATATCATGCTCACCTAATATGTTTCAGGTATGCTAAACTTATTAAGCAATGATTTGGTCCATATCTGGTGTGTTTTTAATACACTACTATTTTTTGCAAGCGATTCTTTGCTTATCCAGTTTCTTTCCTTGAATGTTGTTGGGAACTGCCTGGAAACAAGACCATCACCAGGACCACAGTCAAGTGGATCCAAGTCAATACCTGGTGATATTCCATTACAACACAAATATAGCTGAGAGAAAACAAACCGAGACTCTCCGAACTGATCTCAGCTTGCTCTGTGTGGTAACTGTGGGATGGCGAATAATTGGATGTGTTGAGATTAGAAGGGATTTCAGCCAAGACTAACTTGAGTAGGTGATCCTGACACCAGCATGATGCTGTGATCTGACCTGGACCATACAACAGCAGAGGAGTTTCTGTCCATCAGAGATTATATACATACACAATGCTTACAGTATGTTCCCATTGCTAGCTCAGAAGGTGTAAAAAGAGGGGGAGAAAACGGGAGGAATAACACGTGTCAGTTGATGGAAGCCATTTGGTGAACAAGAGTTCCTCCACCCACAATCTCAAGTTTTCTGATACATCAAAGATATTAAACACCAGTTCTGTTGGCTCCACATCGTCCAGTCCCCCTCCATAACTGCCGTGAAGAATCAGCCAAGCGTACAGTGCTGCATGGAAACTTATGGAACTTGAAGTTATCCGTGAAGTGTAAGGATCTACAGGAGTGTGACTGGCAACAATGATCCTCTGTAAAAACTATAGCTTCTCCTTCACTCCAGTTTTACAAGTATTCATAAATGATCAGTCACACTACGGCCGTTCTTTTCCAGCTTCTGTAGTAGTTTGGAACGACTTGCTGGCATTGGAAAATTTGGGTTATTAATAACCATGTCTCTAAACTTATTTCCGAGACACTAAATAATGTAGCTTTTCACAAACCTAGTTTTAAAAAAAGACCAGATGCTAGCCTATGTTTCTTCTTTGTGTCAGTTTTTAGTATTTTAATAATTATGTGGAATTCGCATTAAAATTCAGTGAAAAAAACGTTCTGAGAAATTACATAATATTTGCTAATCTACCCTTTCTTCCCACAGCAGGTTCACCTCCTGGGGTCAGTCTTTGTATTCTTAAAAGGTTTTGTTCCACAGTTATGTAATCTGAAATCTCTGTTTGACTTGTAAATTCCACAGGATTATAATATATGTTACATGGCTCTGACAGAGGCCATATTGTCACAGCTACTAGTTTGCAAAGCAATGTGCCCACATGGAGAGCTCAATGTGTCAAATATAAAGCTATTTGTCACACCAGTTTATGAACATTTGAATTGTTCCATTAGTGCTAAATACTGTCATCAATCATCAATCAATCATACTGTTAAATAGAAATGATTTAGATGCAATGTAGGCAGTTATTGGTTGAATTATTGCTAAATGATGCTGGTGTTAGGCTGCCTTATTAATGCAAAGTGTTGACTTTTCTGTTAATGCAGTTATCATGGTGTGTCTCTCTGTCTCTCTGCAGGACCATGACTACCTCAACAGCAGGAAAAGGGGGATGTCCAAGAGACTGACCAGGGACCTCCCACTTGTCAAGCTTCTTAACATTTCCATCACCCTGTCCCCTTTCCTGGGCGTGGGCACCACACAGTTCCACACCTCACTCATGGACGGCACTGAGGCCTACTGGCTCAGTCTCCCCTCAGCCCCCCAGGGACAGCTGGTGAGACCTGAGAGACTTAGCTGTGTTCACAGTCCTCTGCATAATAACTTCTACGGGATGTTTCTTTGATTTCATTCTGGTTGTTGTAGTGAGGAACTCCACTTCCTCTACATTGTGATTGGTCCATTCGCAGAAAACATATTCCATGTCTAAAACATTCAACTTTCCTCAACTTATGAGAACACGCTACTCTTTATAAAAAGAAACCAGACACAGAACTTTTTCCAAAATGTTTCCATCTGCCTTGCAGCCTGTCTCCAATCACTAGTTGCAGTTTGATAAAAAGCAGAGCAGTGTGAACATGGCCTAATCCAGAAAATATTGCAACAGCAGAGGCACTGTGGTTCATAATTAATGACCAAAATAGAAAATGATAGTATATAAATAAACTCCAATCAAAATCCAGTTACTTCTGTCCTTCAGATCCCCGTGATGAGTCAGTGGCGAGGAAAGTTCTGTGTCAAGCTGAACATCACCAACCCAGGAGCTGTGAGCTGGTTCCTGGACAGAGTGGGGTCCCTGCAGGCCCATTTGGGGATGGAGTATGTCATGCTGGAGGGGGGCGAAGGGAATCTGTTTGAGGAGCAAGCCCTGCGGCCGCCACAGGCTCTCGGTGGAGACAAGTACATCAGCCTGCTGGCCGACCTGGCCACAAGAATAGGAGACTCCACCATCGTGACAGCAGGGACACGGTAACGACCTCAACCTCTATTATTGTTTTATTGTTTGTAGAGAGGGATATTTTACATTTGGAGATGGCTCCTTATGTCTGCTATCTCTTTTTAAAGTGTGCCTATGCCTATTATGATGCTATTTGTGTCTCAGGTCGAGCCACAAGCCTCTGTTTGTGAGGATGACCCCCTTGCAGTCCGACTGGAGCTCAATGGGCCTGAAGGGCATCATTCCCTCCCTGCTGCACCACACTCTGTTGGGATACAACTTCCTCATTCCTGATGCAGTAGGTAATACCACAGCCTATGGCTCACTTTTCTCACCTCTCATAGTACCTTACATTACTTAACATTTTGCCCTTACATGAAATCAAAAAAAGAGTATAATTCTTCTGTTTCACAAAACCGGTCAAAGAATACATCTGATCTTCTGGTTTCTGGCGCAAATGAAGTGTATTCCTGTAATATTCCAAATTCCTGTGATGGCAGATCACAGCCAGTCAAACAGCTGATGGCTGTGAGAAACCTATTTACTTTGAAGTGGAGAAAACAGAGAGCTGTCAGGACTACAGACAGAATAGATGGCTTGATATAATTGCTCTCGGATCTCATGAAACATGGTAGACTGTTCATTTTATGCTTGTATAAGCCAGATCCAGAATGCTGCGTATACATTTTCAAACAGTACCTCAAAGAGTCCAAAAATAAAGAAAAACTATTTTACCAATTTACTAATCATATTTTCAGACCTTCGTGTCTACAATACATTCGTAAATCATTGAGAAAACACGTACTGTATATTTATTTTAATGCTGGAGAAATCAGAATAAATATTAATTAAATAATCCATCTTGCCTTCTTTTCAAGGCTCTTATAACTAAGTGATATAATGTAAATACATCCAAATTAAAACAATTACTCAAATTTTAGTTAGCCATTTCATTTTTAATCATCTTAATGTGGGGGCACGCATTACAACTGTTTATGAATACGATTTGGGCGTGACAACTGACCGGACCAAGTTGGAGTTGGACAAGTCTGGGTCAACTTGTGTTGACAGTCAGATAAAATAATATTCTGTGTGATATGTAAAAATTCGAATCTGAAGTCTCTTTGCAGTTTTCAGCTAGCCTTCAGTTTTGTCCCAGCTTTAGTATGTGCAGTACAAAAGATAATGGGACTCACTTCCCACCCAAATCACCCAGCTCACGTGTTTTCCTCCTGGATGTTTTATTTCTGGAATTTGCCAATTTCAAAAGCCAGAGGAAGAATACAGTACTAGTTCTCAACTGTTCAACTAATGTTTCTTAACTTTCTCTGCCTACAGGTGGCTCTCTGTCTGGAGACCTGGTCGCAGATGAGGAGTTGTTCATCCGTTGGCTGGAGATCACAGCCTTTCTGCCTGTCATCAGCTTCCACACACCGCCCTGGGTCTGCGGAGAGGACCGGGTATACAACCAGAGTTTGATGCAAAAAACACATTACAAGCCAGCCAGAGCCCCTCATGTAGCCACTCTAACACACACTGACCCAGCAACTCTTTCCTCTTTTCGGCCCACCCTGCAGCTCCAGACTGACATGTCACTACATCATTAGATGTAATTACAATAGCGACAACATAGTAGGTTCACATTCTTTTCCAGACTGGATAACAAGATTTTCACTTGTGCACATGTGTACAGTGGAGAGATCAAGTGAAGTGAAGTGTGAATGCTGCCAATTAGATGTTCTAAAAGGGAGCGGGAGATTATCCTTCCTTATTGCAGAGTGGTTAAGACGAGAAGTTCCCACCAGTGTGTTTACAGTGGAGCATGAGGGCTGCTGAGACCTGGTCTATCAAAACTCAGACCTGTCACCCCATCACCCCCAGCAGGAGAGGCAGGACTATCCCCTGTCCCTCTCCGCTGGAAATAAGGAATGTACTGTTCACCGTGCACAGCAGGAAAACAAAGCTTACAATCTCAGAGAGTCCGGTGACAGATATCGATACTTTTGACCATGTGGGACCCAGGATCAGGTTCCCAAACAGAAAAGCACTTGCTGCTTCTCAAGAGGGTCAAGGCTATTTTCCCCCTCCCCTGCTCTTCCCTTCCTCCCTCAATAGGAGCGATTGCTTGGCCCCCTCCCAACATCACCTGTGGTTAAGAGTCCATCTGTTCTGAATTACAATCCCTCCTCTAGATTTACGGCTCACGCTCACTCTCGAGAGCCACTTCAGCAGGAATGATAATGAATTTGAGGACAAGTCTTGGAAAAATACTTTATTATGGCAATTAAGATTTCCATGAGTAATTGACAAGTGTGACAGAGTGGGAGTGATCAACTGCTTTTTTTCCACTAGGAGAGGACTGAGGCAACAAAATATATTGGTTGTGACTTGTGTTGCGTGACAAAGATAAAAATAGGCCTTTTGGACAGCTAGACATTTGACAGCAGCAGTGTTTTCCATTTTGGTCTCTTGCATGGCCTTCAATTTATAAACTCTGATGAAGTGAGACTGAGAAGAAATACACATGATAAATGAGTCTTTCTGTATGGTTTTACTGTACTTTAAATGTGGCGCACCTTTATTTCCAGAATGTGTGATACTTCAATCAGTCACAGACAGGTCACAGCAGCAACCGCATTGGAATCAAATAGCAATAAAACCTCAAACCCACACACATGCCTGGCTTCTCAATTAGAGAAAGATCCACTCAAACCCAGGCTGTGACTTAAAGCTCATTCCTACAAATGTTCTCAATCCCAACTCATAAAAATAAATTTTTTATAGATGCGGTCAAGTTTTGTTTTTGTCATGGGACACTGAAGAGGATGTGACCCTTCCAGGAATGCTGAAGTAGTTTGTCCTGAGTAGAGACAGGAGAAAGACTTGGACAGTGTTACGCTACTAAGTCAACAATGGGTTTCTCTGTCAGTTCTGTCTGCATGTCTGTGTGTGGTGGAGATGGCACAAATGTCTTTTGCATACCTCATTGTCAATATTATTCCGTTTCGTGAAATCCTTTCCTTGTGGCAGATGAATCCGTTCAGGAAAGGGCTTTTTTTTGTTTTTGTTTTTTTGTTTCAGTTTCTCAGTTGCTCCAGATTTCTTGAAAATATATTTGTCTGGTGGTTCTGAATGGATAAAAAACTCCACAAAAGGGCAGACAATGACTCTAAGTAGACTTCTTCATGAACTAACTCTTATAATGACAAGATCAGCTCCTAATTATGAAAACACAGAATTATGCAAAATGACATTACTACGCTTTTTTTGTGTAATCCTCATTATGTTTATGTTTTTGTCTCCATAGGTGCTAAACCTAACTCGGACCTACATAGCAAAGCACCAGAGGGATGTGGTCCCACTGATAGAAAAGTATGCAGAGGAGTGGCAGATGACGGGAAACCCCATCTACCGGCCGATGTGGTGGCTCAGTCCCAGTGACTCCATGACCTTCACCATCGATGACCAGTTCCTCATCGGAGACGAGGTGACTTAATGATGTTCTGATGGGAAGGGATCTAGTTCCCTCTGTCAGCATCCGGTATACTTGGCATCCGATAGTGTATGAATCAACCCCGGGCTGTAACCTGATGTCTTGCTAATTAAGTGTACAATCTCCCTGACATCTGAATTTGTTTTACCAAACCGATGCGTATGTGTGTTTCCAGGTCCTGGTGGCACCAGTGGTGGAGAAGGGGGAGGTGCAGAGGGATATTTATTTACCTGATGGGGGCTTCCAGTGGCAGGACAGCCAGAACGCTCAGGTGTTCGATGGGGGGACGTTCCTACAGGACTACCCTGTGCCCTTGGAGGAGGTGGCCGTTTTCTTACGGAGAAGCTGAGTCACCTGACTCATCCACCAAGTCACCTGACTTATCCTGTTACTGTTTTGAATCAAATTCTTCTTTTTTTTAAAATACTTGTGCTGTTCTCAACTTGCACTTTTCCACTAAAGACCATTGACCCCGTCTCAAGGCCCAGTCTTGAGATGATATGTAGAAAGATTTTTTTTATACTTGCACTTTACAGTTCAAAATGATTTGTGGGTTTTTTTCTTCCTTTTTTAAAATGTTAATTGGTTTTACCTCTTGGCTGATTTTTTTCCGGACTTTTTGATCTGTTCTGCCTTTTTTTTGTATGTAAGTTCCGGAGAAATCTGTGTGTTTACATACTGCATTTCTACAGTCTTTAAATGTTTAGTTGCTGCTGGCTCTATTGATAAGGAGGAACAAAGCAAGCCCCTTGTTTGCTTAAAAAGAATCTGAATCTCTCAAGAAGACCAAATGAAGGACAAAGGAAAATGTTTGAAAGGGCTTTTTCGGGGCAAATACTATTATTGGGAGGAAATTAGCTCAGAGAAAAAGCCTCGTACTGAGACCGACGCACCGTGGTACCGTATGTCTTGCTCACTAATCAGAAAGGCTTTTACTTGAACTTATCAGGCCAACAGGCTGATGTTTTATGAATGTACCTCAAGTTATGATTTTTCACTGTTTTACAGAGTCATCAGATAAAACAACCTATCACCCCTTAGCACTTATTCTTAGATTAGTTTAACTTAATTCATCAACATACCACTCTGTTGGACACGTCTGAGTGTCCCTTAGTACTGTAGGCCAGATGAAACAATCCACTGAAATTGTAACTCTGATTATATTTGAATTTAGAGTTTACCTTCTTACTAACCTGCTGTAGTAAGGGCTTTTAAATGGGCTGCTCAGTTTTTTGCTAACTCTGATGTTGTGTTGATATGCTCTTTCATGAGTGCCAAATTAAATTCTAAAGAAAGCCTTGTTGACGACACCACAGAGGTTGGAAGGAGATTTTGAATAGATAGTTATGACAATATTTAGTTGTTGGGAAATACATATATTAAGCTACCGCACGCAGCCTGTTAGCTTAGCATAATGTACTACTAAAGCTCACTAATTAACAGGTTATAGCTCGTTTGTACAAAAACGTAAATGTGTCAAAATTAGGAACTGCGGTCTTACGAGGGCTTATTTGCTGGGCTATTTCTGAAGCAGTGACTTCCTCCAGTTTACAGTTTTTATGCTAAGCTAACCGTCTCCTGGCTGTACACTTTCTATATTTACCATAGTGGTATCAATCTTCTCATCTAAATCTCGGCAAGAAAGCGACTAAGCGTATTTCCCAAAGTGTCAAACTATTCCTCTAGCAGGGGGGAAAGAGCTCTTCAGACCTCAAAATACATAAATACGATGCTCTCGTGTAAAAAAATGCCTATTGCAGCCATCTTGGATTTATCAGAAATTTTTTAAAGCATTACCTGACATTTGAAGTCACAGAGATGCATTGGCCACTTGACATAAATACTGATGAGTAATTCAATTTCTGCCCTCATGCGTACCTTCACTTAGCTTACTTTCTGGATTGTCCTCGTAATCACATCCACTTCCATCGCTTGCTTTAGTTCAGTAGAATTACTTATGTAAGATATTTAGTTTGAACCCTGATATGTAAATGAGATAACTAATTTTCTTTTGTGACTATACTTAAAACTATTCAAAGGAGATATGTAACCACCTTTGCACCATGATGCATTGCTCTATGTACAGTTTAGTTAGTTGAGAGTGCTCTTTGGCAGTGCTTTTCTTTATTGATTTGTTCTTCACAAGACAATCTTAACTGGCCAGCAGTGATGATACAGACTCACTTAGTGAATGCTTTACCACTAAATTGATTGTGTAACTTTGATCTAAACAAGTTTACTGTATCTACTCCAACACTCAGGTCTACTGAAGCTTATCAAATCACCAAATGTCTTAGTGCAACACATCGACGTCTTAATCTCTCCTAGAGCTGAATGTACAATGGACAAACTGTGATTTCCCTACCGAGCCCTTCGTGTGAAGAGCTTTTCTAGTTCCCATTCTAATGCCTTTATGGAATGCTGTGGTATGTTCACGTACAAGTTGCAGGAAAAGCTTTGATGTGTTATTCCTTCCATCTACAGACCGAGCAAACCATGTGCCTTAATATGCCACTCTTAAATCTAGACAACACGAGTGTCTGGATTATTGCAGTATCAGCAATGTACATATTACGATGACTGTGCCATTACAAGTGTTTTTTTTTCTCTTCTGTAAATCAGAGAACTTAGAATGACAAAGTTGCAATAAAGTTTACATTTTCTTACTTCACTTCCTCGAGTAATTTAGTTCATGCTTATTTCAAGACATATCCATGTTATATATTAGCAGTGAACACAGTGGGGCAGTAGGGTGGACGAGTAAGTAGGGAGACCACCTTTCAAATGGGGGAGGCTCCAACACCCAGAATGACCCTAAATTGAAATATGCAAATATGGAAATAGAATTAAAAAAATGAGTGAATCATGTTTATTGACTGTTTATGTTAATTAACTGTTTTGTGGTATTTGTTGCATCCATGTCTGTGTCTGCTTGCACATGTGCATGCTCCTGTGTGAGTGTATAGGTGTGTTTGTGAAGGCTCTTATTATTAACACCATCGCTCTTCCTTCTCCTCGTGTCATAAAGTCCACATCTATATATCCGAGTATGCTGACGACTAACGTCTCCACTAATTCCACTTTAACCTAATAAAAGTTATTTATAGCTTTAGTGAGCACGCGGTGGGAGAGATTCTCAGGGGAATCACATTCAGCTCCACCTCCGCTAAGCTTCTCTTCCTTACCTTCCTCTCCTGCTGCCCCTTGGCTGAGCTCCACCTTGGGGCCCCAGGCCCTGCTCCTTTAGCACAGTTAGACAGGTGCAGCTGGCCACAGACATGCACGGTCCCTCCACGCCAACCACCGAGCTCACCCTCTCCGTTTACACCCTCGCCTTAATCACTTAGATTCATATGGCACTTTTTCAAAATCTGGGCGCAGTTCTCAGCCAGATAAAATCCACACAACATACTAGTGTGGCTCCATGGTTTGTGAGGTGATGAAGTTACAGTGTAAGAGGCTTGAGAGGACTCTTCTTCAGAAGGCAGCAGAGGTTAGAGAACTACAATCAGCTTAAGTTAACTTCATCATGGCATATGATTTTTTTTCTTCATAGAAGTTGACAAAGTTTCATTTAATATTATGTTATTTCTAGAATTCAACATAAATATCATTCCCCCTGAATCTGTGTACAATAAATTAGTCATTATATGTTATATGATATTGATCCTTTATTCTGAACAGTGAAGCTCCCTCTGTGAGGTCCACTTTAATGTGAAATCATGGCACAATAACACAATTCCTTCCAGAAATCTTGCGGCCAAAGACATCCACCCTTAAACTAACATTTAGCAGCAGGACACAGCGGTCCAATTATTTTTTCCTCATTCACTGAATCAACATGTAACATTCAACCCAATTAGTTTGGGGCATAAAGGAGCCTTACGTAAGTTGTCCGGCCGTGCAGGGAAAACAAATTGTCCTGCCAAAACCCGAATCAAGAATGACACGAATGACATACAGTAGCTGCAATGAGAACAACAGTTATTCTCCACTGTTAACAGCTACCAGTGATAACCACCAGACAAAATGGGAACATCGCTGCTCCAATAAATGATTAGCTTATAAAACAGGATAGGCAACATTGGCTCCCCTCTTTTCTTTGAGGGTGTTGTGGCGCAAGTGGCACATGACTTAAACTGGTGACAAGCAGAGGCCGCAGATCTCTCCCAATGTCTACTTTTAGAAAGTGCAAGTCAAGGTTTTAGGTTTCAGTGTCTGCTCTTCAGTGAATGGGTTTTCCAGCTTGCTGCCCATTAGGTGTACAATTTAAAGGCTTGTTGTCAAGAAGCCAGCCGGTGGAAGTCTGTTGGTTATGCTGTACGTCTTGTGTTTTGAATAGAGAAGATACTGCCTTTCTCCTTTGTGTAAATACTAATCAAAAAAATGTTAATGCACACAAAGCCAGGGACACATGACAGTTTTGATAAAGACATAAAAAACAAAGATATACAAAGGTCGGGCTTTGAAAGTGATCCTTTTTCTCAAGTGACCAAACTGCAGGTTCCCACAGTAGATGAGGAGTAAGCAGACCCCAGGAATGCAGTCTTGAATTGTTGAAATGCTTGCTATTGGAAGCCGAAGGGCAGGGTGACATCGAAGACTGTGCACAAGACAGTGGTGGACAGGAGCTAGAGGGAAACTGTCACATGTGATCACTTCCTGCCAATGCCCTCCTTGGAAATCTGTCACTTCCCAATGCCTTTATACGTCTTCCGTTTAATCGAAGTTAATAGCTGAATATCCGCAGAGCAACCCTTGGATGAGGGACATTAATACCCTAAGACGGAATTGGCTCCTTGGTGCCGTCCACTTGAGCCCAACCACCTGACCAGATGGCAGGCTACAGCTTCGCTTTGATTAAGTAAACACTGAGCTAAGGAAGGAAAGATCTCAGTTTCACACCAGACTGGTTTCAGGAGGTTAACAAATTGTCAGAACTAAGAAAAACTGAGAAACGTAGCAATGACCACAAGCCTACCGTCTGATGCAGATGAGGGTTGAGCATCCGAAATAAACAAGGGCTAAACCATCATCATGGTGCAAAGTGCATAACAGAGGCCATTTCAAATTTCTCACCTAAAGCCTCATTGGTTCTCAGGGAAGGAGACGGTTAAATTCAGTGAGCTAATGAACATGGGTCATAATACCACCAAGCTAAACGCTCAAAATCAGGGCAGCTACTAACGATTATTAGCCATGCTAGTGGTACGACTCTAGGGATGGCAATGTTTGTCAGTCAACCACTTTGATCCGGACTGAAATATCTCAGCAATTATTAGATGGATAGCTATGACATTTTGTACAGACATTCATGGTTCCCAGATGGCGATTCCCAATGACTTTGGTGATTCCCTAACTTTTCCTCTAGAGCCACCACGGGGTTGATATTTTAGTTTTTTGGTGAAATGTCTCGACAACTAAATTATAGGATGGATTACCATGAAATTTGGTTCACAGATTCATGTCCCCCTCACGATTAATTGTAATAACCTTGGTGATCCCTTAACATTTCTTCTAGCACCATCATCAGGTCAAAACTTCAATTTGTTCAGTACTTTGGTTAATAACCAAATACTTGCATTTGAACTCTGTGTTTAGAGCTAACGTGGTAAACATTATACCAGCTAAACATCAGCATGTTAACACTGTCAGTGCAAGCATGTGGACATTAGCATAGCATGGCTGTCAACTATTTCTTGTTTTCATTATTCATTCATCTGACAATTGTTTTCAAATGCCCATCACAATTTCCTAAAGCCAAAGTCTTTTGTCCAACCCAAAAACTAAAACAAAGATATTCTGAAAACCAACAATTCTTCGTATTTGATAATCAGAAACCAGACAAATATTGGCATTTTTTGCTTGAAAACGATTAATCAATCAACTTATTGTTTCATATTTATCCAAAATTTGATTGTCTTAGTGTTTACATTACCTGTGGCAATAATGGTGGCAAATAGTGTTTTCTTCCAAAAGTTATGAAATTATTTAAAAGGATAAAAATAACAGATTGTAAGTAAGAGATGACATGGTGATACAGCTGCCAGTGACATTCACTTTATTGTTAAAACTTGTTTTGGTATATCAGCTGCTTGTCTTTTTACACATCTTTAAATTACAGGAAAACACATACAGATTCATCTTCAAAAACCATGCAGCAGTGTAAACATGAGGTCTACTGAGATAAAAAGTCTACAGCTACAACATACTGGCAAAGTCTGCAATAACAGAACCGTCATGTCAAAAAAAAAAAGGAAGGAAGCATTTGTCCGTTTATCTTCTTAAATCAGCAAAGCTTTAATTTAATGCTTATGATTTGCCGCATTCAGTTGGTACATATGCATGCTTGTTTTGTGAATAAAGGTTTCAACATGGAAAAAAATAAATATGATGAACTGACAACATATACATAACAACAGAAATGCATTCCTACACATGGCAGCCCCTCTCTATCCACTATGCTGTCTGTAACTGACAACTTGACATTTCATCTTGATCTGAAAAAACAAAACAAAAAAGAAGCTATCAAGATAGTTAGGAATTGGTTAGTTTGAACTAAAGGGCCAGTCATGGAGAGTACAGTGAAAGCACTCTTTTTTTAACACAAGAAACACAAAAAAAGGTCACTGTTGGCCACACACTGTCAGTCAAATTCAACACATTGTGCATGTGAGCTTCACCCCAGCACACACACCCTGTCCCGCCAATCTATCACTTACAGCATCACAATTTCTTCTATTGTCGCAAATGTACACGCCAACATAAGCACTAATCTTGCAGCGCTGCAGCCAGCACCCTATCATACTAGGCTAAGTTAGTAAAACCTGAGTATGAAAACGACAAACACGCGCACACACCAACACGATCTGCCTTCATTGCTCCGTCATACAATTACGGCAGCTAAAAAGAACAAACACACTGGCTGTGCACTTGAGTCAGAAAGGCAATGGAGAGCCATTCATTAGACAGTAGCAACAGCTCCTTGTCTCCTGTGTTGGTATCCAGAATCACACTGATACAGGGTTTCCAGATCAGAGCTGAATATTTATAATTCTTGTACTTACAGAGCAACTGTTTTACTCCTACAGGCTTCCGTAGGTATAAGATTAGTGGATACAACTGTTCCACATGCCATATAAAATTAATGGACACCACACAACATGCAATTTGTTGGATGATATTTAACATCACGTTTGCTGCTTTGGCCAGTTATACACAACTCAGGTACTGCAATTGAGGAGACCAGAAGAAACCTAAAAACCAAAAAGAATTCAAAGGATTTTCAAAATTGGGACAATAACTAGTAAAAGTATTGCACCATTTCTCAACTTAAAACATGATTCAAATATTGGATGATGCTACTGAACAATCCTTGAGTTGAAAGGTCTCTTACTGTGGTAATACAGACTTGATATCAGACTAAAGCTGCTCTAATTTTCTCCTCCCTTTCTGCCCCTTTTACATTAGTGGGCCACTAAGGCACCGGTGCGTACAGTCCTGTGAATTAAAACTTTGACTACCTGTACCCAATACCACATGAATATCACCTTGCCTATACATACAGTACACAAACGCCTCACACACATATTGACAGTGAAGTTTCCAAATACCTCTCATCCTTTTATCTGTAATGTCAATTAACTTAAAAATAACCCACAATCCCACATTTGATTCCGTACAAGCTTCAGGAAGAATATATCTTCTGCTAAAAACTTCTCATGTTTATTCCACCCATGGAGAGGGCAATCACTTGGTTTTCTTGTCAAGCTGGAAGAGTTCCAGTATGTCCAGCATGGACTGTCTGAGGTTGCTGCCAAAACGGTGGGAGTCCTGAAATAAAGCAAAAAAAGGGGAAAGAAGATTTTAAAAAGTCTCTTCTTTAAGTAATGGACATAGAAATTGTCTGTGAAAATGGAAAACTGGTGAACTTACAGTTTCTGGGCTTGAGTGTTTGCTGGAGATGTGGAAGTTGATGTGGTTCTCACCAACAATGATGTAGGAGACACCATAACCATCATCAGCCACCTTAACACAAGAAAGCAAAATAGATGCAAGTTTAATCTCAAGAACAGTCTCAATGTTTTCCAGCTATATTTTTCAAAAAAAGTGGGAATTTCTGACATGTATACAGACTTTTTATTCCCCGATTAAAGATGTAGATAAAAACATGGACGGAAACATTCTTAGTGTGGCATGCTATCCCTTAGTGAAGATGAAGCTAATATTTAAGACTGATGGACACAAATTGCATGACTTTTTTTTTTTTTTTTTACACTCCGTCTTTAAAAATTACTGTCAAAACCGATGCATAACTTACCGGACCAAATCCACCTCCGGAGGACACATACTCAGGGTGTCTGACCAGATCAAACAGCTCAACCTGCTGCATAGGGGTCTGACTGGTGGACAGCCTCCACGGCTCGGACAGGACCTAAACATAAAGGTAAACATTTACTGGTCAAAGCAAACTCATGCAGTGTTCTCAACCCAAGTAACATTTTTTTTCTAGCCCGATGTAGATACATTGTTCTTTATTAGATACTCAGCGGAAAGTTATTGAAGGAAGGGGAGAACTTACACGTGTTATATAACACAGTGATGAACTGGATTTAAATATACCACGTCACATTTAAGTGGAAGGTGGAGAGGTGGTTTTTCATGATTTTGCCTGACTTAAATGACTGCTTAACAATCTACTTACTTTTCCCAATTAAAGTAGAAGCCTACTATGAAATGATTGTATGAGCCTGAAAATTTTAAGCTCCTGAACAGGGTAAAAAATGAAATACGAAGTAAAGCTTAATCTAGAATAGTTAAGCCTGGTTTTAAAATGTGGCTTTCTGAAACACACCTTTAAAAATTTGCATTAGTTATTTCTTCATTTATGGAGTCCTGGACACGAGGCTAATCAGGAGGAATAGCCTTCATTTAGTAAATTCAAGACTAGCTTTAATTTACAACTAGTCCAAAGAAAATCTTAGAAACTCATTTGTTTAAAAAAAATAAAATTAAAAAAAAATAAGGCCGCTTTAGCCAAAACCTGGGCTGAGACCCAAATCTTGGAAACCGACTACTCTCAACTTTTCATCATTGTATGAAGAAGTGACACTCAGTGCACTCGCAACACCTCATACCTCCTTGAGGAAAGCGGAGTCTTCTCCCAGGTATTTGGAAACCACATAGAGACAGAAAAGGTGGCGATCGATGCCGTCTCCTGTCATTGCCAGGCGGTACATGTTTTGGTGCTTGTCTGCTGCCAGTTTGAGCAACTTGAGACGCTCTTCTCTCTGAATGGACAGGAAAGAGATAAAAGTGAAACATGACAAACAATTGAAGAGCATGATCCGCATACTGTGACAAAAAGTAGCACTGTAATCAGAAGTGTGGTGTGCTGCTGTTTGGCCTTACCGTCTCGTCTCTGATCATGGAGCGAACAAAGGCACAACTCTCCATGGAGCAGGAGCGCACAGTTTCTGTTCGGCCCTCGCGGAACAAACGCGTCATGGAGGCTTCGTATGTCAGGCAGAACTTCCCTTTGTCCTGTTGAGAGACACCATGGGTCAGCATTAGAAAGAGAAACCACAGGAAGTTGTTTCACAAACTGTTAATGAGTTAACAGTAGATATCACAAAAAATTACAAAAAAAGTCAGCGACTTTTAGGAGGCTAACATTTAGACTTAGACAAGGAATTGACTAAACAACAAAAACACCAGGAAGTACCGTATCTAAACTGCAATACCACTCCCAAACTGCCGCAACTACATAAAGCTAAATGCCATTTAGCATCAAGTGTAACCTTAACAAAGATGTTCTATTATTGCCCCCTTTATATATGCTTGTGCTTTGTTGTGTATTACCAAATAAACTGCAAAACAACATGAAAATACAGCCTCAAACTAAAGCTGAACAATGTTTTGATTAAATAATTAATTGACAATGTTTGACAGTCTCCAATGAGCTGTTGGCTGGCATATTGTGACTGCCCTCTGCTGGAGATTAACTGGACTGTATCAGTTATTATCATAATAAGCATAACATGCTAAGGCCACTAAATGACAAATAAATTAATGCATACAAGTGTCATTAATTCATAACATTGTGCTGAGAAAGCAGTGAGATGTACGTACATACCCTGTAATGGGCCAGCTGTAGGGCGATCTGGATGAAGGCATCAGGACTGGTGCGGCACTTCTTAATCAGACCCTTGCCAAAGTCAATGAAGGGGAAAATGTGAGAGTCCACATCATCTGCCAGAGTGTTGGCTACTGTCAGAGAGCTCTGGATGACCTCCTGGCACTAGAGGAAGTGACAGAGTCGTATGTTGGACAGAGCAGATGCAGCATGGCTGACAAAACATTTATAAAACAGTATTTTTATTAAGAAAGCTCAGATTAATAAAATGTATGTCAGTGGCATTAGTACTTCTTAGACTAACACCAGCTATTGTACCATCACATCTTAAATTTCAAATATACCCAACAGCCCTTTCTCTCCATCTTTGAATTTTTTTTTACTAACACTGGTGCACACAGTTTAAACTACCAGCAGAGGGAAGCCAAGGCCTATGGATATCTAATCTCAGGTATCATCCCAGTGTATAAGATGTTCTAGCAGTCCATTTTTGTAACTTTCTGAAACCCCAATCCCAGATTCACACCCAATTCACGCAGTGATTGGCCAGCTGCGCAAAGGTGAGAAAGTGAGCAAGGTTTAAACTTCTCTTTCTAGCTCTCTTTTTTCATTATTTATTCTATTTCTGTCACTTTTCATGTGTACAAACGAGTGCAACACTTTGAATGTCTTCCAACAATTATCGCGTTTCCCCCTCTTTATGCTGGACATCTTTTCTCCCCACCTTCCAGGGTGGCCATTCGTAACAGCTATAAACACGTTTGCCTTCCAGTGTGGTCAGACAAGTTCTTTTTGAGAATAGCCCGGCCCTTACCTCAGCAGGGATGTCCCAGTGCAGCCTCTGAGGACCTGGCAGGTTGGGGTGGGGCTCCCCACAGCAGTGACCATCGTCAGTATATCCCAGCTTAACAGGGTCCATGGAAAGTACATGCTGCAACGTAGAGTCGAGTTTTAACAGGACTAACTCAATTAAATGGAAGGAAATTGATTGATTTCACATTGTCTTAAAAACTTTGATGGACGACCATCATGCCAATCACAACATAAAAACATTTGTTTCCATTGCATTGTATTAGTTCAGATTATTGAAGTAGTTACATTTATTCCTTGTTGTTTTCCTTTAACGAAAAAAGGAAATCTAAGTTTTTGATATTTCCCAAAGACAAAACCGAGGTATTAATTTCTTAATTTATTCCTTGCAACATAATTACAAGCTGGTTTAATGTGAAAATGAGAAATTCGTTAGATAAAAACTACATTGACGTACCTCCCACAGATGACCAACGATTGGAGCATCTGCCCAGGAATGCTCTGCATTCAGTCCCATGGTGCCATTCTTGAAAATGATCAGGTTAAAGCTTTTATCAAACCACCTGAATGAAAACAAAGAATAAACACCTTCAGTTTATATATAAATGAACCTGCACCGCTAACTCTTTAATAATCAGAAACTAAATATATCACGTCCATCTGTCCCACCTGTCGTAGCACTTTCCGTGGAGCAGAGACTTGGCATAACTGTCCAGAGACTTGACTGGGTTGTGTGCATCATAGCCCTGCTCTGTGTCATCAAGGGTTACAAAGAAGGCTGCCTTCTCAACGGCGTCCAGGGATTGCTTGTTCTTACCAGAGCTGAAGTAGGTTTCACGAGCTTTGGCCCATGGGGTCCTGCAGAATGTTCACCGTGTTTATTTTTCAACTGCAAAATGTACTGTTCAGTATGCATCTTGGGTACAATTCTTTAGTATCAAACTGATGTGAACCTGTGAAAAATGATAATACCGATATCTTCCTCAAAATAACAATATCAGTTGGGCTTTAGCCAGTTCTACCTCTGCTATATTAACCTTTATCTATTGCTGTATGTATTCAACTGTTTTGTGGAAAGCAAATTATTACCTCACTCATCAACCTTGGAACATATCATTGCAATAAATGTATATCTACGTACAGTATTTCTTTACTTCCTGTCATGCTACAATACAGACTGTAAATTGTGTGGCCTCATCAACACTGGCTGCAGCTGGCTCTGTAATGCCACCCACCTGTCCCCTGCAGTAAGTGCAGCTAGATTCTCCTCTCCTGGCAAGGGCTCCGACTGGTCGGCCAAGATCCTCTCAATCTGCTGCTCTATCTCCCGTGGCAACAGCAGCCGCCCGTCATAAAACATCCACACCTTGAAGAAACGCCCCTTATGGTACACAGCTATGTGTTTGCTCTCGTTCATGTGCTGAAGGGTGTCTGGGAGAGAGGGACCAAAAAGAAGACAATTGGAGGAGTGTTGGGGGAGGTGTCAGGGAGAGCAGAGTGTTTGTACATGGATCTCTGTGCAGCTTAAAATTCAAATAGTAAACAATCTTTATTTAAAAAAGTGAAAAAGAAGGCAGCAGGTCGAATGGAGTGTGGATGTCACAGCATTTAATTTCTGGGAACAATAGAAGTGTTAGTAACCAGTTCTTGGTCCCAGTGGTAAATGATGTGATATCAACAGCATCCAGGGCTGGTTCTTTTATTTTTGTGAACATGAAGTTCTATTAATTTGAAGGGCAAAAAAACAACTGAATTCAAAGTGACACTATATGGTGGGAGGTACTACCCAGTTCAAAAACTAAAGCAGCTTGAAATGGGAAGTGCAGGAAGTGAGATAAACAGGGAAAGTCATTGGGAACAAGGCAGTGGTTTGGAATACAATGAATTGAGGCAATATTTGTTTGAACCGCACTGTGTACAACAAAGAGAAACCAATTCAATTTATTTGCAGACTTTGACAACAGACACAAAGATTTGATATTGTTTTGGTGATGCTCAGTGTTCAAACAAGCATTGCCCTTGTTACAGTCAAGACAAAGGAGAGGATACTTACACTAGGAACAACCCCAAGAACAACAACCACCTCACATCCAGGTAATACTTAGCCCACTGTGTTCCACTTATAGTAAGGACAATGTGAATATGAATATGGGGACTGACCACTGAGAGCCCATTATTTTAAAAAGTTCTATTTAACACTTTACTTAAAAAAAAATAAACTGACGCTCCATTGATGCATTACTAGGATCAGCGACTTCCATCTTTCTGTCTACAAAAACTCATATTACAACCGGACAGGTAATCTTCAGTCATATCATAACATTTGTATTTTATTCAAATCTGTATCGCTTATATTTAATTCAAAAGTAGTAGTATTAAGTCATTTTTCAAAAAACATTGAATTTTCAATTTAAAATGAGTCATAATTCCCTTCTGTCCTCTACGGCCAGAGAGATAAAAGCAGTCTGTCAGGGTCCCAAGTGTCTAACGTCTCATTAATGTACACATTTTGCGATAAATTTAGATGACAACACAGCTCAGGATCTTTGTCCTGAGGCTTCAAACTTTGGGCTTTCATATGGAACTGGTCCTCGTCTTGGTTATAGGACTGAGTGTTACATCATGCATTGGAGGTCATATCCACACTGACCATGCATGTTTCATGTCATGTTAAGTTTTTCTACGGCAAAGTTCTTCTCAACAAAGTTCTTGTTTAAGTTGCTTTAAGCATCTCATGAAATGTCTGCAGCAGAATGGCTTCCTGTCCACTCAGAGGTCATTTATTAATTTTAGATAACACATGCCCATGAGCACCACAGGAGTTACAGTGATAATAGTATTTTATCTTTAATACTCCATGGAACCCATAATGAACTTCACTTAAAATAATGTCCATACATTTCTTTTATAAATATATATGTATGTATTTTTATGTATTCAGGCCAGCGTAACCATAACACTATTGCTGTTTTGCCTTCTCAAATTCAAACACTAGATTTGAGTCACATGCAAATTAGTCCTTGAATGTGCACAGACCAGCACACATGCATTATTAATTTATGGAAGTCAGATTATTTATAATTCAAACAGATGGACAAATGCCCCAAGGAGAAGTACAGTAGGAGTAGTGTGGAGAAGGCGGCACTGCTAAAGACTCTACCTGTGTCTACACCTGGGACACGAGTGGTGTTGAACATATACTCGTATTGGGCTGAGCACATGGGAATAGTGTGTAGGAGCATGAGCTGAAAAGCAAAAGGGGAGAGTCAAACACAGAGAGATGACAAACTAATTCACTAAAATCCCCAGAGAGCGGCAGCAGACAGGAGCATGGATGAAGTGGAGAGGGAGCGATGAGGACTGGTATGACAGACAGATTTAGGGAGCAGAAGAGACCTCAGAAGGCTGTCAGGGAAGGAGACATGAGCAGGGTCCAGAAACCAGTGGTCTGCCATCTCAATGCCACCAGCAAAGCCCTGATATTTGCAGTAAGATTTGTACTAAAATGTAGATATGTTTACATATTTACACTTAATGAAATTGGAATATTTATATTTCCCAAATAGATGCCTAAAATAAAACAAAAAAAACAATGAGACGTAGGATTGTTTCAGGGCTGTGCTGTTGAGAATGAGTCCAGGAGTCAGGGTTTCCAATGGCTGTTGCCACAGCAGTAGCTAGGGTCACAGGGTAGGGGGTCAGAGGGCACAGTGGAGATGTGCCCTCCTCTTACCTGTCTCCAAACCAGGGATGCGGGTGGTGTTAAACATCCGCTCCCACTGAGCCGAACACAGAGGAACCTTGTTTGCCAGCAAGTATATCTAACGCAGCGTCCGGCAAAGCAAAGGGACAAAACAGTAAAACAGAGACAACCGAATGTGAGTGTATAACAGATGGAGCTCATGCATTGGTGTTTGTATCAATACATACAATCAGTCATCAATGTGTGTCGACATTTTGTAGAGTGCGTGTCAGGATTGTGCAAATGTAAAAAGAGCATCATGCAGGTTGGTAAAGGAAAAGGACTGACAGAGGAGTGGGAAAAGATGACACTAATGTGTGTCAGTAAAATCACCAGCATTCAATAAGCCTTATTCACTAAGCTTTCAGAAAATGCTTGGGACCTTGCTTTGCAGGTAATCACAGCTGTACTTCCATCAAAACAAGCAAAAAGCACAGCGCATGGCTCATTCCAAACTCAGAGTTAGACACAGTGAGCCGAGTACAATGTCAAGTATCTACATTATCATTAGTAAGATTGTGGATAACAAACTTACTTTAGTGTACACAAGAAAGCGTTGTGAAAGATAAGCTGCTTTCATTGTAAATTTAAAAGACAAACTCACTGAGATAACAGCTATTCATCAATAAATCATAAATGAGAAAGTTAAACATTTACATAGAATTGATATGGTCAAACATGTACTGATGTAGTTTATAGCAAGCCTTCACAATGTCTGCAGATCAACAAAATCATTTCGGGAGTGAAACCAGGTGACAGAGGAGCTCTATACTCACTGGTTTGATCTGAGCTCTGTCCAGTTTTCTCCTGTAGAGCATGATAGCATGGATGGTATTACCTGCCCTGGCAGCCTGGATGGAGGTGGGGAACACATAAAGGAAATCCTGGAAAAAAGGAGATTAATACATAGATTATATTTAATAATGTTTATACATAAACAATAAATGGAGAAGCTTAACTGACTTTGACTTTAAACAAAAGCTCAGCCATTGTTTAGAGTCAGGCAGAGATGTCTCACCATGGCATAATAGTTGCTGTTGACCATGATGGGCCCCCTGCCTCTAAGGTAAATATACTCCTCCCACCAGTCACTGACCTGTGCAACACAGAGAGGGAGGGGAGAAAGCAACAAAGGGTGACATTATTAGACACACTGCTTTTCTTGACAGTTTGAAGCTGATTCAAGACCTGGGACAGTGTCCAAAACTGTGACAAAAGAGTGGAGAAGAGAGAAAGGGAGAGGAATTATTTCTAACTCACATAGTTGGAGGCCCACCAGGACTTCAGTTTGAGGTACCACTGCAATCTGGGTCCCAGGTTCTTCTCAAAGTCTTTAGCCAAGCCCTCCATCCGTTCATAGTGCTCATCATCCATCAGTGGGCGCACTGACTCCAGGTACTGTCAACATAGAGAAATGCATATTCATTAAGAGTGAAGCAAAGGATTTTCAACAAGGAGTGAGCAGATGGGCCAGAAAAAGTAGTCATATATTCGTTCTCTATGACAGATAATGACAGGCAGGAAGTTTGTTTAGCGGCTCTGCCTTTGGCAACAGTCAAGAAACAAAGAAGATGACCTGGGGAAATGCGTGAAAAAACCCCAAGTTACACTGCTTATTCAAATGGATGGATTTTAAATTCTTTAAGGTCACAGGTTTTTTAAATTTAAATTTTTTATTTTTACTGAAATCTACATACATGATCTACATGTGACAAAGGGCATTGTGAAGTTGAGTGGTATTTCATTAATTAAAGCAAGTACTTGCTCACTGCACAAATAGAGCCCTCGACTATGTTGCATGAAAGACAGAGACAAGGATTTACATGCAAAGTATTAAATGGCTTTTATCTCAATTGGTTATTCAACGAACATTTTAAAATGATAAGCCTTCACTCATTTTCTTAAAAATGCAAACTCTGGTTCCAGTCCAATAGCTGGGAACATTATGAACAATCAGGAATGTGCAAAAAGCTCCAGTTCAGACAGGAAATGACATAACAAGTGGAAATTACCCTTCTGCAGGTGTCCTTGATAGCGGGAACGGGTAGGCGTGGCAGGGAGTTCTGGAAACTGTAGAGCATTGGCTTCCTGCCAGAGAACACCTTCACTAATAACTGGACAAGCAGAACAGATAAGGGAGAGGGCAAATAAAATTCAAAGTTACACTTTGGGTTTCACCTAGAAACCTGCAGGGTTTGAGGCAAAGTGCAAACCAGTGGGTTAAACTAAAGGGACCAAAGTAGCACTTACAGTGTGGCATACACTTCACACAAGAAATGTCTTGTAAGTAAGAAAGTAAATTGTATCTTTGACTCAGTATAGTCACTTGGATTTGGACTTTTCACCTGGAATTGTTAAACCTTAATAATATTAAGCCTTAATATGAACCCTCTTTTTCTTTATTCTGGGTATTTTTAAGGCCTTCATCAGAAGGAAATGAATGTCCTACAGCAACGCATAGTAGACTTAAATTAATTAAGTTAACCCTGCTTGATTTAGAATATTCACTTTAATTAAGAATAGTCAAGTCCTTGTTAGCCAGAATTGTTCAATAAATGTCCGTTCCATCTCTTGTCTCTCATACATTTGGCTGTCACAAGTTGAGACAATGTCTTCCGTATGAGGTGACAAAAACTGCATTCTTTACTTGTGTGGCATTCCTGTATGAATCTGCTCTAAAGTGAATTGAACAGAGAAGCACATTCATTGTCTCACCAACCACAGACGAGTAGACCAGGACACAGAGCCATGGCGTGCATGCATCCAGCCATGCCACGACAACAGGCACTTTAGGACATTCCTCATAATCATGATTATGGTGACCCACAGGCCCGTGCCCACCAGAACTCCCCCAATGATCCTCTGGCTGTCTGTGGACATATGTCGACTGTGGACAGAGACAGAGAGAGAAGGGGAGACAAAGTGGGTTGAGACCAGGACCAAGACACAGAGGGGGTCAATATAACAGTCGCAAATGAACACTATCTTATTCAACTGTACAGTGGACACAAAGAATGGGAGATTATATTCAATGAGATTTAATGGGAAAATTAAATATGATGTAGTAAATTTGTATTCTGGCTGAGGGAAAAAAAGAACAATTATATGGTGTTAAAGGTAATAACACAAGCCATTTCATTTTCAAGCTTGACCGATTGAGGAATCTAAAAGAGCAACTACAACAACACAATGGAAACTTTAGACAACTAATGTCATGTAATGTATAGCGACTGCTGGACTTGGCCCAGTCCAAAGTCAACAAAGTCACAATTATTATCACAATTGATAAACAATGCATGCAATTTATCCTGACAGGATTAAAATACACACACACACTTTCGGGGTGATAACCTTAACGACACTCTTCATAAACAACGTCGTTGACTTGAGGGAAAATTCCCAGAATTGTCGATAAGAGAGGCATTAAAAGCTTTACAGGCAGAAAGTGTTTGCATAATATCATAAAACATGATCAACATTATTAGCAAACATGAAGATAACATGTGGACAGTTGGAACAAAATGTGATCACCCACTTTACAATCTGTAACTACACCTAGAGCTGCCGCTGAAGGAGGTACTGGAGGAAACAGACCTATGCGTTTTCTTGTAAATACCTGATGCATTTGCATGACTGCATAAAAGTAGTAAAAACTTGATGACACTGACTGAAACACATCCCACCGCCATCGCTATGGATTTGTCAAGGTGGGGCATTTTCAAATGTTGGATTTTTCATCATAGTTAATCATTTCTTCCATGCCTATTATCCTTTCTAGCCAAACTATTACTATAGAGCCTTGCCAATCACCACTATATTTGTTCAGGGACTTCCTCTCTATCACTGTGCTAAACTGTGAACAAATTAGCATGGTGCTTATGTCTGGAGATGAATACAGCTCTTCAGTGTTCCATATTATTTTCTAAATCCAATAATGGAGGGTTTATAGAAATAGCTTATAGAAAAAAAAATGTCACACTAGGACAGCACCTAAAGATATCAGTGGGCTTACGTGATGGGTATGTGTTGGCCCAGCTTGGCAATCAACCCCAGAGAGGGATCCAGCTGATTATATTTATTGTAGGACATGTAGGACACAACCACTACCATGAATCCACCAGGGCTGCCCGGGTACACACCAGTCATTACCCCATTCTGTGGAAAAGTAAACCAAATGGAGGGTTACAAAGGTCATCAGGGTCACAGAGAGCAAATACTCTATGAGGATATAGTTTATAAAATCAATGATTTCATAACACAGTATTTTGGATCCTGCTGACATATGGAGATATCATTAATTACAGACATTTAAATAAAAGAGGAAAGTGTGAAAATGCTAGCAGGTTTGAATGCCTCAGTATGGCTATAAACAGACAACTAGGCCAAAGGCTAGGACACAAAGAACAGACCGGAAGGTTACGGTCACTGTTGGCTGTTTGTGTGGGAGTGGGTGACCTTCCATCAATCAACAAATAAAAACACAGCATTACTAGGAACCTAATGATGCTGTTTATTAACGGAACATTTACTGGGAATAGAAATGAACAGAAACTATTGTGAGTTCTAGTAGACAACAAACAGAGTAAAAGTAACTCACTTATCTCTAACACATCTCTCACCTTGAAGCGAATGAACCTTTTCTTCCAGGAGTGGAGACCAGAGAGGTAGATCTGGCGTAGAGCCTCGTGGCACAGCTGTAGGTCGATGCCATCAGGTGTGACGGTGAACTGGAAGGCCACCGCCTGGTGAGCTTCTGCCATGGTGGCTACTACTGTACTGTAGGGTCACTGCGGGTAAGGAAAGTGCAAGATACTAAAGTTAGAGAAGTGTAAGCACAGTATAAGCACAGTATAAATGTTGAGAGGCAGAACTGTTACAATGCTAAAATGTAGAAACATATGTGCTAGATAAGCAGCTGTTACTGTTACTATAATGGACATTTCCCTCTTCATGTCTCCATGACTGTAGTCTTTAATCCCCTTTCTTTGTTACTGTAGCCCAACACTGGTCTCAAGACAATTTTTTTCTCTGTATCACCTTGGTCTTGCTTGCAACTTTACTTGGTTTTGATTCTCTCAGACCTGAGGTTTTTTTTAGTGAAGACCAGTGAAGCACACAACTATAGCAATATCATTTGACTATGTGTCAGAGAGCTATCTGCTGTCTGTGTCATTTCTTAAGAGCGGTCATGTAAGGCAGCACTGAAACTTATTAATAAAAGCATAAGATCAAATACCCTGAGAGGTACAAAGAGTAACCAAACTGCCAGCATTTTGCTGTTTTCCTGCATTATGAATGCGTAGTAACACTGATGATTAACTATTAGCATTTTAATGATTGCAAAAGCTACATATCCTTTTTTAGGAAATATCACAAATAAAGGGCTGTCCATCGTGAATCAGCTTGATGCGCATGTTTTTGTATATTGTTACTTTATCAACTAAACTGGTTCCTGTAAGCTGACACCAATGAGATGCACTGGGAAGTGACTGTGTTGTACCACTATTCCATCTCTGAACTGGTTAGACAGGTGTGGCATCTTATATTTTACTACAAGAGAACTGGCGCTAGGCAAACTATTTTATTGTCAACTAGAAGCTCCTTTTATTTTAAAATTATAAACCTTTTACGTGTTTAAATAATGCCAGGGTGCAATTTTTGAATTGAATTATTTTTAATTTGATATAGTAGGGGAGATAAGAGGAGAAGAGAGTGTGGAGACAAGGGAGGAAAAGCTTAATGTCTATTTGTCTATTGTTTGCACTGCTATCATTCCCCACCTTCAGTAGTGGAAGACACAAGTGGAAGATACAAAAGCTTCTCAATAAAGGGAGCTCTGGGAAATAACCTTGTTCAGAGTCTGGTCTAAAGCTCATATTTTGGCAAGTGGGTCTTGTCAATGCTTACCTTACCCGTTATCTAAGACTGCAGATGTCTTGTCTGTCTTATCTTTTGTAACTAGGCAACTATTCAGGCTACTAATATTAAAATGTAATTTTTCTGTATTGACTGACTGTGCAGCTGGGGCAAGGTGGTTGACATTATGACGCTATTTTTTCTTACGCAAAAGTAAATTAAATGCATTAAATATACTCTACCACTTCAGATGATATGCGACAAATTGTAGATATTAGAATAACATTTTAGGCCTATTTTTTATATATCCAAGATATCTGAATTCTTAAGGATTTTTTTTCTCATCGACAATCCGTCTTGGGATGTGATAGGAAATGGTAACCCCTAATGTACCTGATGCTTTCCCTCGTAATGAACATGGCAGGGACTATAAACCTACAAAATGAGGCCAAGAAAACATTAAAATTAAGTTAGTTAAGCCTTTATTTCACTATCACTGGTGTAGGAGACCAACAAATATATGTGAACTACAGACCACCACCTGGATGATGAAACTGTGAGGGACCTGCTCTTTCCAGTTGCCTTCAATTGCTGTAGGAAATACAATTGCCACATGAGCATACATATAAAGTAACTGCCTAAAACCACTGGGAAAGTCTGAAATTGACAATTTACTTTACTGATTGTAAAGGTGGTGTTTTTGTGGTTACGTTATGTTTGGCATGTACCCATGGTAAGGCTTTGCTGCATTAGGTTTTCAAGGGCTTCACACAGGCTTTCACAAGACTACAGCAACGTTTCTCCTGCATAGCACTACTTCGTTTCTGAAAAGCAATGCTTTTTTTGTTTGCAGAGTCCATTTTTATTTCATTCAACAATAGCACTCTGAAAGCAGGACACGTCGTTTCTACGTTTGCAGTCCTGGAAGGAGCAGTATCCACAGAGCAGCGTTTCAGAAGCCAGTCCCCTCCCCCAGCTACTTTCCTACATCACATGATCCACCCTGTGCTGCAGAAACTAGGGGAAAGGTCGCAGCGCTGTGCCGCTTAGATACCGGGTAAAACTGGCAACACAGTACTTACAACTCCTCGTATGCTTAGCGAGCATGCCCCATTGTGGTTACAATGAAGCCACCGGAAACATATAGTTTGTTTAGGATATTGTATAGCCGCCGTTTGTCAATTTTCTTTAAAGCCGATACAAAACCCTGTCTAACGTTAATTAATCATCAACTACATCAACTACACCCCAGTCTCCCTGCACTTAACGTAGCGTATCTGCATTGTTTTCTGACCGCAAACGCCACATACAACCTTTTTTCAAGTTGTCATTACTAAACGCTTCATCAGACACGCATGCAGGCTACTCCAGGCAAATACGCTCGACATATGTAGGTTACGCTTTTTTTGGTATTATATCAAGTATCCTACCCACGTAGTCTGTGGGAAATGGGGTCACTAGTGTGCTGTGCAACCCCCAGTGTCAATCAACTATATTCTATTTATTTATCAAGCTAACCAGCGTTTTCAGCCACATGTATATAAACAAAGTGTGTTATCTCTACTTTAATGATGATCATACAAAAAGGACACCATGACTAACCAGTTTTGACTGACCTTCACTGGCACTGACAGACTTCACCTTTTCTAAATGTCTCTTTTCTCACATATCATAGGCCACTGTAAGGTACACATACTATTGGGTAGTATTACTGAATAATAAAGCTAGGATTGCTTTGTATTGTAGTAGAGCTGCCAGGTGGTTGTCAATGAATGACCTTTACTTGGACTTTTGCCTACATTCATGTTATGAACAACAACGCAGGAGTGTCCCTACCTGGATCGTTCAACATAAGACAATACAAAAAAGTAAAGTCATAGCAGGTTAAATGTGTAATGCAGTTATAGGCTTCTTCAACATATATTTTCACAACATGCTCTTAAAAACCAGGGGTATGGCTATGAGCGCGATAAACCGCTTCCCTCGGGATTTAGTTTCGACTTTCACAAGTCAAGATTTGCCTGTAAACTTCATTTCTGACTGCTATAGGCCAAACAACCACACAGGCCACCGGTCAGTGTCAATGCGAAGGTAAGAAAATCTATTGCACGTCATGTAGCCTAAACGCCGCACAGCTCTGTGTGCCGGCAAGGAAATAACAAGCAGGTATAACGTTAACTGCGCAGAGATAACGATAGCCTTCATAGGGTTTTGATTACCTTGTCGAGGTTTTCCCCCCAAAAAATCCTGCAGCCATATTTGCACAGCTACTTCCAAAACTGCAAAGAGAGAGTCAAGACTACGCTAAGACACGAAGTGAAAAAGGAGAATTAGTACTCACCAACCTTTTCTATCAGTCTGAGAGAGCAGAGCTTTCTGTTTAGGCGAGGGTGTGACACGGCTCGGCTGTCGGCGGGGACTGCTCTACACTCTGTATGAATGGTAGCACAGACTTGTATACACAGCCGGCCCCTTTTACTGGCCTACTGAACACGTCCTGGTAGAAACAGCACCCCCCTGAGGCCTCTTGTGCTATGAGTACAGTAGGTAACAAATGGAAACACATGACATCACAGACACCATAAGCATTTCTGGGTATCCAGTACGCCATGTACCCAGGTTGTTGAGTAGTACAGGGGATGGACACAATATTAACAACATCTGCACAATAGGACTGGGCAATATGGATAAAAACCTCTATAATGGTATATGCTATTTTTTCCACAATGTGATATACACCATAAAATAGTCAATTATGTGGAAAATAAGTGTAGAAACTGTTATTGATAAAAATAACCAAAAGGGAATGTCCGGAACAATCAAGGTACTTCATCCAACACTGCCATAAAGCAGTCTTTCCCATTGATTTGCAACATTTCCTACAATGGTATAATCCAGTCAGAGATGTTATAGGAAGTGCTACCACAGTATAAACTGCATGGCCAAATCATCCCTGGTTGCGCAGTTCCTGCATTACAGGGAGTGGACATTATAAAAGCAACACACAAAGGTAGTATTTTTGCAGGGTAATTGTAATGTATTGCATTATATTGTACAGGTGTTCATATTTAATACTGTGTTCACCTCCTCATATCATGATATTAACATCATCTCACCAACAGAGCATGCCATTCTGACTTGTCATAGCAGGAAAAGCACAGGTGGTACTATTCACATTAATGATAACTCTGTTGCATTTAAGTGGCATCAGAGTCAGCAAGTCCAGTGAGCCAGCATGTACAATACAAGGGCCCTAGAACTGGCATACCTAAATTAAATGCAGCCATCTTTAATGTTATGTGCTTTCTCTGATGTTGCCAGATGTTTTTTTAAGATCCCTCCTCTCTTTGTGCAGGCCACTAGTGAGTTACTCACAGTGCGTCACTAGTGCAAGTACTGCCAAAAATGATGCAGCAATGCACAACCAAGCTGGAGGTGCTGGGACCTGTTCTGCAGTAGTATGCAAGAATTGTGGCCCATCCCCACCCAAGTGACCCAGACCATGCCTTACAGACCCTTTAATGAGGCTTCTGTTTTGTTGTGCCTTTTAGGATGGGATAGCCTACACCCTTATGACATATAATGAGTTTGGTGACCTCAGGAAAATTCCTGCACTGCTCTACTCAACTTCAAACCTCAAAAAAGGTCTAATCAACCACAAATAACTGAAAAAACCTGTGTGGCTGTACATTGTCAGAGTCAGCGACTGGTTCCCAGCATTTATCCATCTATAGACCTTTTTCACAGCAGACATTTTGACATGTCACAGCAGGGAAAGCACAGGTTTAATTACTAACATTAATGAAGGCTGCATTCCAATTTGGTGTCCCAGTTTCAAGGCTTTGGTATTGTTCCTGCTGACTCTGTGGTATGGCTTATAAGGATACCCAAATGGAATGTAGCCATTGTTAATGTTATTAGTTACACCTGGGCTTTCCACCATGACAAGTCAAACTGTGTGCTGTGAAAAAGTCTGGCAATAGGCCCTTTTCACAGCAGACATTTGGACTTTTCATAGTATAAAAAGCACATTAACAATGGCTCCGTTCTATTAAAATGTTCCAGTAAGCCATGATAGGGACAGTGAGCCAGCATGCACAATACCAGGACTCTGAAACCAAACCAGCTACATGGAATTCTGCCATCATTCATTTTGGTTAGAGAAGGCAAATCAGTTCAGGGGAAAAAGCAACACGAGACTAAATTCAGACACAGGGGGGCACTGTTGCACACTGTTGTAGATCATGGGCCAACCCTCACAGGCAACATTTAGCAGATTTTGTATTAAATTGCACTCCAATTGCATGTAAACATTAAGATAATAAAACAGCTGTTGTGGTTGTTCTTTTTCTGTGCTACACCCTAAAACAACTGAACTGTGACTTGAACTCTGTGGGACTTAGAGTGGATACCACTATTAGTAACTTCATTTATATAGCACCCTTCAAGAGGCAAGACCTCACAAAAAAAAGGAAACAATTACGTGATCTTAAGTTCAAGGGCGAGAGTTCTACAGTTTAGGAGCCACAACCTAAAAACTGCTGTCCGCTTTAGTTTTAAGCCTAGATCGAGAAACAACCAACTAACCCTGATCGTAGGACCTTAGAGACCTGCTGGTATTATAGGGCTGCAGTAGATCTTTAATGTAGGCAGAATTCGATGGGAAGCTAGTGAAGAATAGTGAACATGAGGCCTTTTTGAGGACCTGGTCAAAAGCTTAGCAGTAGCATTTTGGGTCCAATCTGTTGCATTTATTAAGGCGACACACAACAGCACTGTGGGGTGTTGTCAACAGGCCACATCTGTGTGGTGAAACAGTGCACTGTTAAATACACCAAGTGGTCAGGAGTGTAATAATACATTTCTGCAGTTGCATGCATTTTCAACTGCCAATTGGCAGCAAAAGCTGTTTTTTGCAAGCTGTTTCATTTTAGGGACTTTGAATTAGTCGTTTGTACTTGAAGGCACATTTTCACAAAATCATGATAATTGTGATAATTGTTTAGCCATTAAAAAACACAACATAAAAGAGCACATGTTATGCATCCCTGCCATTTTTACCCCCAGTGCCATGTGTATCTGGCTCTGAAAATGGCCGTTTTTTTTCCTTTTTGCTTTTGAAATACTGCATATGTTCCTATGGGGTTCCTAAAGAGGGCTAGAGTGTCAGCTAAATGGGCTAGAAAAATAAGTGTTTGGTTTATGTCCACATTAAGGTCTGAACCTGTGATGAAGGTCATCAGTAAACCTTGCTTTATTATAAGACTTTACAGGTCAAATAGACATAGACCTAGCTAGATACAACATGCGGCAACATTCCAGTATCACCTGCATGTCTAGTGTTTATCCAACAGAGGCCGCAAGATCACCATTTTTTATCAAATAGTTTATTCAAATGATTAATTTGCTTGCAATCATTTATTTTAAAGTTTAAAAATAGTTAAGTGTTTACTGAATACCTTAATAACATGGATGTATCAAGCTACAACAAGCTAGCTTTAATGTTACATTAACCGTTGTAGCTAACCACTATTCAAAAAACGTTAAGTTAAATTATCGCGTTAATTGGAGGAATTTCTGTTGTCAGCTAGAAAAGCCGCAGATTAAAACATCTATCCAAAATGAGGAGGAAGATTGTTTGAGACCCAGGATTGTTTAAATTGAAGTACGGTATTTGTTAAAAACACAGTAAATATGATAGCTTACCGTCTTTTACTGCAGTTCCTGCACTTCAAACACGGAACCAATGCTCAAACTTTCGTTCAGTCAGTGAGGGGCGAGCCTCCCGCCTCTGCTCGTGCGCGTGCGTCGTAATGTCACAGGTGTACCGCCTGCCAGCCAGCTGCAGCCAGCCAGCAGCATGTGGAGGGTGGTGAGTCCGTTTGAGCAGCATCGATTTCAGCGAAGCTAGTCGACAATCGGGGACAAGCCTTCAGCACTGAGACAGCGTTTAGGTGACGGCTCCCCTGGACAGCGAGAGAGAGAATGAGAATAGTGGATTTTGTTTCTACTTGTAGGTAGACTTCAGCGCAGCAGCAGAACAAGGGAAGTCAACCCAAAAGGTAAGCAGCGACGACGGTTTGCTACTACTGAACGTTAGCGTCTCTACTACTCTATTTACTCTTCTCTCACTTTACAATTATTAGCGCTGGAAACGCTAGTATGTGGGTGGCCACAGAGACATGTCGCCTAGGTCTCTTTATCTGGTCCTTTGTGTTTTTACAACTTGCCTAATCCACTACAAACCAATAAAGAAGCAATACCTAGGCTACTAATTGCAACGGCTACTCGCGAGTGTACAGCTGTGGATAACGTTAGATTGTTCTTCCATGTACACGTGATTGATAGAAATTAAGATTTATGCTGGTTCTTATTCTGGGAAGATGATACCGTTTACTGTAAGAGTAGATGGCTAGCGTTACAAAACCTTTGTGGTAAGGACAGTAATTGAGCGCTTCTCTAGGGGAATTTCTGACTATGCATCACTCTTCACGGGCTTTCCAGCAGTTAAATGGCACACAAACCCTGGCTAGGGTGTTGAGAAATGTGCCTATGATGGGGTTCGCCTCTCTGTCCTTAATTTTCTTGTTATATTCACTCCAACAAACAGTATCTGTTTACTGATTGTCTGCGTATGAAGCCTATTCTCAATCTGTTAAAGTCGCGACACCCAGTTCCGCATTTTAATTAAAATATGCATAGAAGGCATGACACAAGTGTCAAAATCAGGAACTATAGGCTACTTGTGATCGAGATAACTTTGTATTTAATTCTAAAAGGAGACATAGTTCTTGTCATAGGAGAAAGCAGACTTTTACTATACACAGCCCTCTACACAGACCACAGATGCTCCAGCGTCCAGAAGTTGGCCAGTTACTTGCCATGCCATGTCCCCTTTGGAAGGTTAACTGGGCGTTGCACTTGTTCATATATGGAGTGGAGGAGGAGGTTACAGACAGTGTCGAGTGAGAGATCTCCAGCAGGATTTAGCTCTCTGCCAGATGTCTGGTGGAGGTCATTGTTTTACTGTCATTTGCCCCCCTCATTGTGTTTTTGTTTTCAGTGTAATGTAGCAGATGTGCATGTTGCTGATGGCAAGTGCACATTATCTCTAGCCATTTCCCCACATTTTAAATATGCACTGTCATCACTTGGTGTGCAAACATTTGTGAAGCATGTGATGTTTTTGTGAATGAGTTGGCGTGTGTTTGTGCACATGCATGTTTGCATTAGATATGCTTATGGATGCACAGGATTGAATCATTTCAGTACAAGTCTACAGACCACAGACTATCATCTCAGAAGCTTTTTATAACAATGAATTCTTATTTGCTTAGCTGTACATGCACACGTTCACAAGCCTATAGCTTAGCTAGGCTCAAAGCAATTTATTCATTTTTTATTGCTATGTTCAGCCTTTAGTGTGTGTGTGTGTGTGTGTGTGTGTGTGTGTGTGTGTGTGTGTGTGTGTGTGTCACATTGTGGGACACAGTGCTTGTGGTTTGAGGAGGAAGTCCCACAACGGAAAGGTGACAGCTCTGTTGGTGTACTTTTGTGTGATGAGTAGCATGTAAGAGCCCCCCCACCCATCCCTGAGCATTTCTGTCTCTTTCATTGTGTCCTTTCTCTCTGCTCTGTGTTTCTCCTGGTTTCAAATGGTTTGATTTCTGTTCGTTTCTGTTCTGTTTCTTTTCAGATGGTAAACAATTGTTGAGAGATCAAGTCCCAATGAGTGGACCAATCGTCAGTTTTACTGTGATGCCCGTTTACAACAAGGGCATTTCAAAAATGGTGGCCCAGTATACAGGATTTGCCCCCCTTATATGCTTATCGGATCAGTGTAACTTTGGGCTTTGCTGGAGAAGTTTGATCTTTGAAAAGCTGAATCCATCTGCTGTTTGACTTTAATAAATGGGTGCGAACTGAACTTTTATTTGCAGAAAGCTTTCAGGCACTTGAATGTGCTCTTGAACAATGATCAGACTGCCCTCTCTGATTCCAACAGGATGTGAGCCACGTGTGAGGCAGAGCATGTGAGCCCTTATTTTGTTTTTATGTCTGTGAATGGGCCTCAAGTCAGCAGCATTAGCCTTTTTTTAGTACACTCAGAATTGGTGATTAAGTCTTTGTCATTTTTCTACTGTAAATCATCACGTATCTGACTTTGAGGCATCAAAAGGCCTTGATGTATATTGTTTTCCAGGATGAAAGCATTGCAGTAGCATTGCAAATAATTTAAGGTATAGTTTGGTTAACAAAACTCTACTTAAGGAAACCATCATTTCAATTCAATTAATAGTTTTATTATCACTAGGCCTAAATCTCAATGTTTTACTGTGAGACCAAATTTATTGTCCATTTTTGGTTGTGTCATGTCTCTCTTCAATCAGCAGCCTTCATTGTGTTCTGTTGTGGTAATATTATTTCAGTGACAAGGCATCAATAGACTTTTTGTCTGCCTGAATGGTGGCTTTATGACAGACGTCAAAGGCCTACAAACACAAAAGTGTCACAAAACGCACCAAATAGTGAAGCCTTTTGCCAACCGCAGACAAAAAGAAGACAGACAGGCTTTAGCCCTGTTGTGCGACTCATGAGATGTCTTTTCAGAGTTTCAGTGTTGTCTTTTCAGATGTCTTGCTAATATAGCCTATATCCTGCTTATTTTGTAAGGGTCACAAGGTCCTGGAGCCTATGTCACCACGCATTGGGCGAGAGGCAGGGGTATGCGCTGGATAGGTTGTCAGTCTATTCAGGACTACAGTATTGAGACAAACACAGTAACGCACACATTTACACCTACATGCTAGTTTGCACCATCATGTGTTGGTTCATTAGATTTGAGCTGTAGAGTGTGCCTCTGCCAGAAACCATTGCGACATTTGCATGAGATATTTTGTCTATAAATTAGCCAAATCTATTCCCCACACTCTTTCGTTTGAAAAATTGAGGTCACACTTCTGTTGAGATTGTAGATTATCACTCAGGCTGACAACAGCTACATCACTGAGGAGATGAGTGATAGCTCTATGGGATAATAGCCTAAATAGTTGTTTGTCTTTTGGTATTTGTGTAACGGCTAAATCGGGCTATCTTGGAATTTCCCCTCTATAATTTTCTCTAGTTTGTCTTTTTTAGCTTCCTCTTTAGATTTATTTTTGCTCCAAATACTTAACCTCCTTGTGTTGTTGAATCATGGTGAAATGACAGTTTCCCTCCAGTGTAAGTCTGATCCCCTTCCATGTAATCCTCTGTTACTGTGCTTGTAAACATCATTTGAACATGAAAACTATGATAACCAAATCACCAGTGGAGCGTGCATCATTGAACCTAGAGACCAGCTGATTTTGGCCCTTGTTGGGCCTTACTCATTAGGTAACATGCTCTCTGTGTTCACCATTTTGAATTTTTTAATCAGTTTGGTATTGTAAAAACCAGTGCTGTGCTGGTGTAGGAGTATACAAACAGTGAGTATTGTGGTATTGTATCACATGTAGTTGTGAGCTTTTTGATGACCTGGGTATTTACATCTTGCTGCAGTGAAGGAGGTTTGTATTGCAGACGGGGTTTTTTTTGAAAATGGTTGGATACATGATGGAATTTAAAAATAACATGAGTTGGCGTGAGGTTGCATAACTTCCCCAAACATTGTGTATTTCCCCTGTGCATTTCTTAACCATGCATTTTTGACTGTTTAACTTTATATTCTGAGTTTACAAAGCTCTTATAATGCAATAGCACTAGATATTTAAACTATTTTGTCTGGCTTCACTGCTAGTATTATGACTCCATCCTTGCCAGGAAGAGGATCCATTTATGAGAATGTGGCTTTCTCAGCAGGGTCCTGTGGTTTTGTGTGTTTATGAATACTGTTCCCTTGACATTCCTGTCCTCCTCATACCACCCCTTGGAAAAGTGCTGCCACTCTGGGAAACAAGGCCACTCTGGCTGGCCCTCTACTCTAGCATCTAAAACTTTGTGTGGTCATTGTTATATTTAGACCCCCCCCCCCACCAGCAAGGACCACAGTTGGTTCTCAGGCTGTGTCAGATACAGGGTGAGGTGATAGAGAGCCCCCTTCCTCAGACTCCAGCTTATCATTCCCTTTGTTAAGATGGTGAAAAGGTAAGGTAGTTTAGGATGGTGAGTGTTGTTGGTGAATCTGTGTTCTGCATGCTGAGCTTTGGAAAAACGATAAAGCAGAGTGACAGTGGTAATACAGAGTGGAGCAGGACAGAAAAGCCCCTTGGGGACAACAAGCTATTCTGAGCCTGTTGCTTTTCCCCAGTCCCTGTGCTCTCGATGTTTCGGCCCTGGGTCACAGTCTGTGTGTCGCTGCTATATTCTATGCATAAACACAAACACTCCAGCCATACAAAAGAATCAGAGGGAGACGGAGGAAGGACAGCAAGAAAGACAAGGACTCTGTTGTTAGGGAGATTTTGTCGCTGGCCATCAAGATTTTCTCTCATTGGCCTAATTTGGTATCATTCTTCTCCCAGTTCTTAAGTGGATTTCCTAGTTAACGTGGTCTCAGTGATCACTGCAACCCAGTCAACAATAGATTAAGTTACCACACTGTTTGTGATGCTTTGCTGTGAGTCAATAGCCACTATGTACAAGTCCTGAGAGGAACCATAAGGGTAAACAATTGGCCATTGTCCATTCACCATCACACCTGCAAAACACATGTTTGGTAGCATGGGGCTTTGAGATTTGCATCCTTATTAGGCTATGTGTCTAGAGGGTGATGGTATTGAAATGTCTGGGTTATATTTATGGTCATTACGGGCAACATGCTTGAAGATGGCAAACAAGATAAACCTTAGCAGTGCAACATGTTTTTTTTTTTTCATACAAGTTCCTTGTGATTGTGTATCGTGCATTCATACTCAATCACTCTCTGGCTTACACTGGAGTCTTGAGCATACAGTTATCCAGTGTGAGCAGCTTTACTGTATCTCTGAAGTTTCATCTGGAATATCTTCCTTTAAAGAAAGGGACAGCTGCTGAACATCTCATACCAGTTTGCTTCGATTTCCTGCGGGGTGAAATTCTCAGTCTCTTAGGGGCTCCCTTTTTATAACATGACTTTGCTTTTCAACTGCCAAATCAGCGTTGTGTTGAGAGGAAATGAACAAAAGCTCTGTTGAGGGTGAACTTAGGATTATGTGAACGTGGGACAGGAGCTACTCAAATAAAACATTTGATTCCTTTTCACAGCTACCTTGCCCCTGCTGAAAATAGAGAGAGAAAACCACCTCTTAGAGTGAGCCCCATTTCTCCCTCTCTCATGCTTACATGCACACACTGTGTGTCTGACACCCATTAAAAACTGGAGCTCTGAAGCCATCTGGGACTTCAGACTTCTTCATGTGGAAATTAGAGCCATGTGGTCGCTTGTTAGCCTCCTTCCTTTCCTGAACTGGAATGATATGCTTGTTCTCCACAGTCACCACAAGCCTACAGCATTAAGCTAATGTAATGGATAATAACATAGGGTGCATAACAAGACTTCTGAACTTCAGAAGTTCATTGCCGTGAATTTTATTAGTAGTGACTCCAGTTATTGCTGAAATGATAATCTTTTACTTGTTCACATTTCATGAGTCCCCTAGTCAAACATTTTACAAAACCACCACAATTGCAAAAAGTAGTACATTTAATGTGTGTTATAATACCTTAAGAAGGTCTTGTATAGACACCATAACGCTGTGCAATCGCATTCAGAAACATAGATGTCATGGGATTTAATTAATTAATACTGGAGACGGACAGAAAAGGACTCAATCGCACAAATGAGAGCCATGTGTAAGGCTTTCTGTTGGTTGTCTGTGAGATTAGGAGAAAGCCATTGATGCAACACTAGGTGTCCGTTATTTAACATTTTGAATTTTGAATTTTACGTCTTTTAAATTTGAATACAAAAAGCAAATTTTAGGGACCCTCCTTTTATGAATCATCAAAGATGGTATTTTCTTACTTGCCTTTGGTATTTGGTAGACGGTACTTTCAGACCCCAGGGCAAGGTAATCTAAGCATGTGCAGGACAGACAATGGTTCATAATACATATTGATAATATGTGAATGTGGAACATAATAAATGAGGCACAGTATGGGAGTATGCTCTGTGAGGTTAACCAGGTTGAATGAGTGCATGGCCCGAGCTTGTCTGATCTCGGAGCCAGAGCGTCCTTTGGCTGACCACGCAAGCATTGACTAATCATCCAGTGGTATGGAAGAGAACCAAACATCTGTCGTCTTCCCCTTTCGTCACACCATCAGCAGTTTGGGTAGATGGTTTGAGTGCCAGCCACAAAGAAGATGCTCTATGAAAAATTTGATCAGATCTTAGAATTTGATAAATCTGTCCCTTGGGGTTTCAATGCAACATGTGTAAGCAGGATGAAATGGGATGGAAGGAGGTCTCTCCAACCTCATAACTTCAGTTCAACTTCTTTCTGTCCTTCGTACTGTAAACGGTAAACGTAGGGTAAACTTTCCACACCCTGATGTAGATTCACTTAAGGGTTTCAGCTCAGGATGTCTGCCCACTGATAAACACACACACACACACACACACACCCCTTATCTAACCCAAACTATCAGTCCAGCGTAGCTCGCTGCACTCAGAGTTTACAGGCTCCTACAGTCAGTTGACTACTGCCAGACTCCTTCTAATCTCAAGCTTTTCATTCTGACTTTGCTCTTGTACAATCCTCTGTCTTAAATCTGACTGCCACTCAGATTAAGATTGATTATAAAGCCAAAAGAGAGGTGATTATGGATCAAGGAAAAAGTATAAATATATGTAAAAGAGGACTTGTTCTTTATTATCTCAGTGAAATGGGCTAAAAGGTAAACAAATGCAGAAGAATGTGTGTTACATTTCAGTGTATCAATCTCATTCAATTTGAATGTCGTCACTTTACATTTTTTGTGTGGACAACTGCTTATGGATAGTGCAATGCAGATCTGTGTCTCATTGTTCTTATTTTTGCACCCTCAGTTAGCTTACTACACTCTGAGACAGGAATAAATGGCCTTTTGGGTTCCCATGCAGAGACAGGGTTACAACTTTACCCCTGTAAGCCCTTGTAATACAATTCCTAATAATTCTGCCTCATTGAAGTCTGATTATTTTGGCTTTATCCATGACAACTTAGGGCACGTGGGTCAAACACAGGTTGAACACAGCGGGAAGTAATAAGTGATAAGTAAAGGACATTTAAAACCATGTTATTAGCGTGTGATTCAGAATGCTATGCAAGCTGTTTGTGGTTACACCAGTGTACTGAGAACTTGTACACACAAGCTACATTTAGAGCTCTATGTCATAACAGGAAATTATGTCACCTAGGCTCAAAGTCTTATATCCTGTAAGCAATCAGGTTATCAAAATTTAGCCATGCAGGAATGTGTTTTTTCACAGCATATTCAGAGTCTTTAGCTATTTGTAATTCTGACCCACTGTCTACTCTGTCTAATCTGGCCCACCTACCAATTTCTCACCACGCCTACATTTTGAGAGACATGCGAAAGGATAAGATGTGAATCCCCACCCGGTGGGATGTTTAACTGTATGCGTGGTTTCTCTCCCACTCAGTAACCTTCTCTGCTGCTTACTCACTTTATTTCCTCCAGCTTCCATCTGTCAGATACCTTGATCCCCACCACACCTAGCCACCTTTCTAGACACCACTTGAAAAAGAGCTGTTGAAAGTAAATGTAATGCTTTTGACAGAGCGCCCATTGAAGAGTGCCTCAGCTCTGTTGGTGACTCATAAGAAAAAAAACAGCAGTGTTAATGTGACTTGACCAGCTTGTGGTATTACTCATGTCTTTCCTGCTGACTGCAAACACCAAGTGTGGATCATTTGAGGCTTTGTCAGTAAAATGGTTTTCCTTGGAGGAAGACCCATTTTGTTGTCACACTCTTTTTGCTGTTCTCATTGAAGCTGTTGTTGAAGGAGTGCCGGTCACTGGTTTCCTTTTCTTCCTGACCCCAACACAATACTATCAGCATTCTGGAGACTCAACACAGGAAGTAAGCAGCTGGAACTTAAAGATGAAGCATAACAGACCTTTACCACCAATTTACCTAGTAGACAGTGATTTTATTTATTATATGCTGAGAATAACTCTTGCTAGTCATGTGTGGCCATGTCTTGACTTATAAAATGATAAAATGATTCATCTGTGAAATAAGAATTGTGGGGCAGGAAAAGAAAATAAGAGGTTATTTTATGATAATCATGACCTGTAGCATAAACACAGACCTACAGGATTCGTACAAAGTCTTAATGCTTAAATTTAACCGTTATGTTTTCAAGGTTAGGAATATGCTTGAACTCAAATATACTGCTTGATTTTCAACATAATTGGTGTTTCATCTACACAATCGCTCATATAAACCAAAAATATTTTAATATTTCAAATGAAACTATCCCATCATCATATTTGTTTGTTGTCTCCTGGCATTTACAGTAACAATTTAGATGTGATGATAAAGGCTTTGAGAGTCTGGACATTTTTTGGATTAGTTTCCTTGAAAGTGCTTGAAAAGTGCTTGAATTCTACTCTTAAAAAGTTGTACGAGCCGCCCTGGATCCAATTATTGGTTTTGCCTGGTATCCATTTGCTAACATAAAATATTTTTAGGGTATCGCTTTACTTTAAGTCCCCCTATTTAGCATTTATAAGCAGTAAACATTTAATAATTGGTTTATAACACTATGATGTAGTTGTAAGCAGATATAAGGACATGTTTAATGTGTGTACTAATGTACAGTATTTGTCAACATATATAAATGATCTTGAATAATTAATGAATACATGTTTTATATTATTACAACTGTGTTTTACTATATTGTCATTCATTATCTGTTTATACAGCAGCCTCCACTTATGGGTGCCCGCAGGAGGACCTACCGTTGTTGACATTATATATACATTAATAAATGCTTATATCTGCTTACAAACACATTATAGTGGGTTATAAACCATTTATTTATATAAATGCTAAATAGGTAAAGTAAAGTGTTACTATTTCTAGTACTGTGTATCCTAGTTGACAATGCCAGTAATGTTAAATAACTGAGTGGGTGCACAGGGAAGTGTTGCATTTCACACAATGTTTGTGTTTTCACTCACTGAAGTCAACAATATACTGAACGCCCAGTTTGCTTGTTGGCATATTTTTGAAGTTTTGTAGTGGCTGATTCAAATATACAGCTGACACAAAACAGGCTTCAACACAGCATTTCGCATCAATTCTGATGTAAAAACTTTCTGTAGTTCAGACATCATTTTAATTATTTCTACCCCTGGAGAGAACATACAGGAAGTTACCCGGCTTTATGTTAATTTCTTTTTTAAGCCTTAGACTTCTAAATGTAACCAGAGTATAAAACACTAGCACCACCTCGCAGACCGCTTACTCAGCTGTTTAGAAAAATATGTTGATGCCTCGAAAAACCTGGAATAGTTTGACCTGAGATAGACGAGAACAGGGAAATTGTAAAAAGGAAAGCATAGAACAGCAGAGGCCATTTGTTCAGTGGTCTGGTTTCACTGACCACCTGTTTGACAAGAGACTCAGCCGTTGTTTCAATGGAGAAGAATGGATCCTTGGGTTTTGAAGATCAGATTTATGTGGTTGAGCAACTTAGTACCAGGTGAAAAGGAAATAACACATCAATAGTAACATCTTTAATGATAAGTTGTGATTTTAGGAGAGGCAGAGGTCAAATTAACCATCGGGTGTGATTCCTGTTGGATTTTGTTTTTTTGTTAGAAGGCCAGTCTTCATTAGTGTATAATTTAAATGGTTATCAAAAAGGTTTAACTCCATGTGAAACTGGGAAAACTGCTCACTAAATGAAACTCTGGACAGCAGGTTTAGGCATGTTTACCCTCCATTTAATCCCTGCTGGTTACATTAACGTAGAAACTGGTTTAAAAAATTTAATAAAGTAACTAACTAACTAACTAAGGCGTTAAATGTTGTGTGTAGAATATGTGAAAAGAGCCATCACATCTGAACCAAAACATACATGATTTTTTAATAAACTTATACCCACAAACAAACTGCATCTTGAAATTTGATGTTCTACGACCTACCCCCTTAACTTTAGTGCGTTCACTGTTCCAACATCAAGATATAAATTATATTGAAATGTCACAACGCTTCAGACAAAACGTGTCTGAGTCAGTACAAGGCACAAGGGGTCTGTAGGAAAAAGTTAAAGGGTGTTTGTGTGAGGTGGCAGGTGCCTTCTCACCTGTTGCTGCAAAGCATGCCAGACATGTACACCATATGCCTCGAAGGCCTCAGTGGCTACACATGCTGTCAAGCGTCAGTGAAAGTATTCCTCAGTGCACGGCACTTTGTTGCAATGGGCTCGCCTGTAGAGTTTTCCTTACCACTGAATACTTTTATTTAAAATGTTGTAGCACACCCTACAAATCTAAATCATTTAGCCTAGATATCTGTTAAAATAATTCTAAAATACCTTTATTTCCTTTCCTGTCTGTTCAAAGAGTTTCATTTTAATTTTCTTAGCTTGGGCATCTGTCCCATGACAGCATTTAAGGTTGCAGCATAACAAAGGCCTTGCTGTCAAACTTGTTCCTTTAAAATAAACTCCAGATAGTAACTGGTCCTTAACCCTGATGCTTTAATGCATTTCCTATCTCCTATCATACACTGTGCCTGCTAACTGGCATATTCTTCATATCCAAACATCACTGTGAGATGCTGATTTGGCAAACGAGCGGTGAGGCTGTTCTCTCTTGGGCGATTATTCAGCCCTGACAACTGCTTATAACAGCCGAGCCTGCTGCCAGAGCACATCAGGCCAGGGAAGGCTAGAAGCAGGCTTAGAGGTGCAGACCGGGGTCAGGTAGGGGTTATACTGTGAGAAAAGGGGAGGGGGTGAGGCTCCAGGAGTATCGGATGGTTCCAGCCTCAGTTGTCTACTTCTCTTTTTCTTTCCTCATGGGCTCTGGCCAATCTGTTGCTTTATTTCTTCTTGAATATTTTGTGAATTAGCACCGAGACATGAATGACTACATACATGCACACGCACACACATACTAGAGATATAAAGTCCCATGACTGTCCTGTCACTCTGTGCCACACTTCACACATGCCTTCATCACACTTCATCGGGACCCACTGGCATACTCTGACTGCCTGCTTGCGATTAACCCTCAAATAGCCTTGGAATGACATATACATGCTTTCTTTCTTTTTTTAGGTACTTTGGAGTGGCACAAGGAGTGGTTTGAGCTTACAACTGATTCTTGATCACAAAGTCATAAACCTGCCTGAGTCAGGAGACACACCAGAGGATTAATGAGTTGTTTTACACAGTATTTGTGTGTTCCAAAATCAAATCAAGGAGGGAAGCTTGGAACCATTTCATTACTCAGATGATTTAATATTGTTTAGGTTTAGAGGTTCAGTCTAAACCGTTCTGATCCACTCGCAGTCTGACCTGAGCTGTCCTTATCAGATAAATGCATTGGGTTTACAACCTGAAATTTAGACACATTTGGAAGAAGATGAGGAACAGACTGTTTTTAAAAGCCCTAACAGCCAGTGACAGTCAGATGTAACAAAATCAGGTCGAACATGAGAACAAAAGCTTTTAGGCTTTCAAGTGTTGTTTTTTTCTGTATGCTTTTTAAAACCACCTGGATGTGAAATGGATTCATGTTTCTTTTTGGGTATTTTGCATCCCACTGCTTGCTAACCAAGTGATGCAAAGGCAGCATCCTTTTTAAGGGTAATATACGACCCCCAGTAATACATAAAATACACATTTGAATGTTTTGAACTATTATTTCTAAAAATAACCGTGTATTGTTCAGTATTCCACTAATCATCATCAATGTGGCACCAACCATTTTCAATCAATCAAAATGTATTTATATAGCACCTTTCAAACAAATCAAATGCAATTCACAGTGCTTTACAAGCGATTGACAAAACGTAGAAAGTTAAAAATGGACATTAGAGACTAATGCACACCAAAACAACCAGAAAAGCATAAAAGATAATACAATCAAATAATGGAATAGAATACTACACAAAATAAATATAAAGAGAAGAACCTGTGGGTCTGAGGGGCCTTCCCGGTTCCTAAACCACAAGCATTTCTGAGGTAGTCTGGTGCCAGGTCATGTAGTGCCTTATAAACCAGTAAGAGAATTTTAAAATCAATACGAAAACTAACAGGTAACCAGTGTAAAGACTTTAAAAATAGGTGTAATATGTGCTCTCCTTTTGGTCTGAGTCAGCACTCGTGCAGCAGAGCTGTGAATTCATTGTAGCTGATTGATTGTATTCTTGGGTAGACCAGAAAGGAGAGCGTTACAATAGTCTAACCTGCTAGTTATTAAAGCGTGCATCAGTCTCTCTGTGTTGCTCAGAGAGAGAAATGGCCTCACTTTGGAAATGTTCTTCAAATGAAGTTGCTGATGGCCTTGTGGTTTGTGTCTTCACGCTCTGGCTCCTTATAGACTCCAGCATGCTACATGCAACGTTTTATTTTTAAAGAACAAAGAGTGATGTAGGCCTTTAGAACTCTTGGTATGGTATATTTTGGTGATGGATAAATAAGCAAGCAAGTTAGTAATATTACATTTGTCCTATTTATGGTGAGATGTATGGAAAGGAGCTATAGCTTCTGTGTGGTCTTTTTCATCATAAGGTTTAAGATGGCTGTGGTCTCACCACCTCAAATGAGGAGTCCACCTCCTGTTATTATGGTAGAGGTAATGAACATTTCTCAAACAAATGTAACCCACCTATAGCAAAAATGTCCATCTGTAGGTAGGAGCCCCTGTGTCTTGAGCAGCATGCTGAAATCCTGTTCTGTTCTGTAGCTGACCTGCACTCTGATCTCAACTTAAACACATAATACAGACAAATGTGCTGTTCTCATCTTAATAAACTAATTTAACCAATTAGCCATTTTATGCCTAGGAATAGCTTAAAGTATGTAATCATCTCTCCATACTCTCTCCATATTAAACACTCACATCAACAACCATCAGTAAATCACCAACAATATCTTATAAAACATTGATGTTGTTTATGCCAATTTTTGTCCGCTTCCTTCCAGATTTTGACATGAAGAAGGACATAGACACATTGATAGCAGAGGAACGCGCTGAAATCATCTTGAAATATGACAAGGTAAGTGTGTGCACAGGAATACCATCATCTAACTCGGGACAATACTCCGGACATTTATGATAAGCACAGCTTGCACTTGAGCAGTTTTCTTTGGGACAGATTTCAACCTCTGCCGAATATCAGTGGCAGACAGTACCACAGTTCATGAAAGTCCGTATAAAGTAAACCAAGTAAAACCATGATCCCTTGGAACATAATATTTCCTCAAAGAAGGGCCTACAAGGTGTATGTTACGCATCAAAATGGTCTTTCTTGTATAGAAAGGACCTGAGTGGTGGCTGCAATTTGTGAACTCAGAATAGATTTGTTACCAACAGGCAGTGAAAATGTGATTACCAGGAAGGATCAATTAATGACACAGTGAGTGTTGTACGTGTAGTTCACAAATTAGGGTTAAAACAAGTCACCCATTAGGAATAGGAAAACAAGAGAACCACATGTGAAAGAGAGAGACAACAAAAAACATAGGAAATGTTGGTCTGTTTAGTGTAGTTTTAATGGCTGATGGACCAAACGAGTAAAGCAGAGAAAAAATGACTGAAGATTTATTATGTTGCTTCAGCTCTGCCTGTAAAACATGTGAACCATCCTCTCTTGTCCTTCCACCAGTCCATTCATTTGTAGACACCATCTTAAGTCTTGTTTAGACTGTTTATTTTGCATTCAATATTTTCTAACGGGTTGTGGTATGTGTGGGTTTCAGGGCAGGCAGGAGGGTGTCAACATTGACCCATGGGAGGATGCAGACTACAGCATCTATAAGGTCACTGACCGCTTCGGCTTCCTGCAGTAAGTTTACCCAACTTATAGCTCTGACAGCTTAATCGTAGTGATTTGAATTCTAGGAGGACGTCTTGACTTGTATCTAGATTATCTCTGGTCACTTCCTCTCCTCCCTCTCTCACCTTTCTCACATTATGATGATGTCTTTTATTAGTGCTTATCCTCTCAGTGTCCCTATTTCTAATACATGTTGTGTATTTCTGCCTTTCTGCTCCAGTGAGGAAGAGCTGCCAACACCCAGTGCGCTTGAAGCGAAGGTATCAACTTTTAACCTGCATAACAAGTCCAGATTTAGACCTTGCATGTGATATATATGATTACGCCCTTTCACATATGCAGTGGACCACATATATGTCCGTCTTTCCTCTCCCCAGCAAAAGCAGCAGGAGATAGAGCGAGTGGAGAAATGGTTGAAGATGGTGAAGAACTGGGACAAGTACAGGAACAGTGAAAAAGTATGCAACTCAGTAGTGTGACCCTCAGACACCAACACACTGTCAAGTTAACCCTCACTTCCCTTTTGTGCTACTCAACTATGTGATGTATTATTTCTGTTTCTGTTAATAATCTGATTTCCATTCCCTTTTTGACCACAGCTCATTCCCTTATCCCTTCCTCCTCTCTGATCTCGACAGTTAATGCAAATACATAAGTGCATGTGATGAGCCCTTGTCATTCAACAGAGTTAACAAGGCTACATCATTTATGCGTGACCCTCTGCCCCTTCATTTGGTTGTAGCGGTGAAGACTGTCTCTTTATGTTTAGAGAGTCCCTATTCATGCCTGTATGTCTCTGTCACATGTGTTTCAGTTGGTGAAGCGTGTGTATAAAGGCATCCCTCTGCAGCTGAGAGGCCAGGCCTGGGCCTTGCTTTTGGACATAGAGAAAGTCAAACAAGAAAACATGGGGAAATATGAGGTATGAATCTTAAAAGTGATGACAATTCCTCTGAAATGTGGATACTCTGAAAGGGTCAATTCTGACAGTTGCCTAGTTTTTTTTTATTTTTTATTATAACATATTTGTCCTTTTTCTGTCCTCCAGAAAATGAAGCAGCAGGCTCGTAGCTTCTCCACGGAGATCAAACAGATAGACTTAGATGTCAACAGAACCTTCAGGAACCACATCATGTTCATGGACCGCTTTGGAGTCAAGTGAGTTCTTGGCTTCACTCAGCAGAAAGCTGTGTGGAACAGCTTCTGTTTCAATGTATCTACAAATATTACTGATGTAGTGTGATGATTCTTCATCCCTTCCTTTAAACTATGACATAATTGCAACCTAGAAGAGTCACAATAGAAATTCTGTGTAATTTGTACCTAATCTAAGCAAACAAACTGCTGATGTTTCTGTGGATCATATGACAAATGACTTCAACCCATCTTGTTTCATATGGGGGCCTCCAAAGTTCTTGTTTTTGTTTTCTTTTGTCACCTCACATGCTCAGGTTTGCCCTTGCTAAGTCTCTTACAGGGTGTGACCTCTAAACCTTGAGGCAGCCATACACACACATAACCAAAGAGGTGGTTTCCTCCTCTCTGTGTTTTATTAGCCTTCCTGTCAGTGCACAAAGCCCCACAGGAAATGTCATTTGTACAGAAATGTGCACCGACATCAAGTGTACATGTGCAGAATAATACTGCCCACAGTGCTATTCTGAGACAAACACATTGATATAATACTAATATATAAAAAAGATCCATGAAACACATTAAATGAGCTTCAGAACATGATTGTCTGAACTGTGAGTTCAAAAATCTGAAAGCCTCTGGCTTGTCCTTGTCAGTTTAACTCTCTGAGAGTGTGACTGAGTGCTCTCCTCTTGCTCTTTGTAACGTACTTCCCCTTTCAACTCAAAGCCACTGAGTCCAAACAGACCAAAACACCGCTTCATCCTGCTTGGCTGCCCACTCCTTCCCTGCAAGTCAACAGCTGTCCCACTCACACTGACAGCTATTTAAAGCTCCTTTCCTGTCTCTGTCACTGTCTATACGACATGTATTTACTATAGAGGCCTGGAGGGGAGACATCATCTCTCGTCTACATTATATTTGTTAATGCCGCTGCTCCACTCACATACACATCTACACAGTAGCTGCATAACTGGATAGAAGCTTTGTAAGAAATTATATGTTGAAAATCTTGGCGATTTTTGATATTCATGTAGCACAATATCTGCTCACATACATGTCACTGTCACACCAATAGATTACAGAAGTCCTTTCACACACATTGTTGCAAAGGGCAAAGCTGGATAGCTCAGGCAAAGGGCCATTGGTTAAAGAGAAAGTATTTCCACACGCACAAAGACAGTTATACAAACATCACCAGGATGATGGGATTCAGCCAGGGCTTGTCAGCCTCCCCAGAAATATTTGCAGCTGTTTTGAGCCGGTCTCTGCTGATTGATGGAGTTAATTTAGGGATGAGGTGGTTGAGAAATCATTACTCATGTGACCTCTGGGAATTTTCATTTAATAAACTCCACTATAGTCTGACACACTGTCTCAGTGTGTTCGATTGTTGCTATCACATCCTCGTTTTAACTGGTGGTTTCTCTGTTCCCTCTCTAGGCAGCAGGCACTGTTTCACGTACTGGCAGCTTACTCTGTCTACAACACGGTAAGTTGGTTTATATGTGTATAGATGTGTGCATAACTAACAGCGTGTTACATAATATGCAGGAGTCTTGTGTATACACTGACTGCACAGCAAAAGCTGCGTTAGTTTCCATACAGCAAAGAACAGGCAAAGCACTCTAAACCCATCTGTTCTCGTTCTTGTTTAGAGCCTTGGGTGAGCTCTTTTATTTATGAGTGTGGCTCTGACTGAATGTACAGCAACACAGTGAAACAGTCAGACCACCAGTGAACCCACATCCATAGACAGCGCTCACGTCACCTGGTTTTACAGGAATGACTAACATAAAATTTTGTCCTCACTTCTCATGACAGTCCAAACCAGGTGCTGTCGTTTTTTTATTTTAATAGACAACATTAATTCATAATCTTAACAGCCTTTGCTTCATAATGTGTTTGGAATGCAATTGTGGATGCTGAGATCTACTTTAAAGTGCCTCTGTACTTTCTCCACCCTAAGCCAGAGTTTAGTTTGTCTCTGTTGAGTAAAATCTGGTTTTGAAAGCCAAATAGGAAATTCTCTGTGTCAACACATATTTACTACATATACAGTAAATGCATGTGTATATAGCCTGTATCTCAA